>CM068955.1:178032423-178052423 GCA_035128595.1 Eptatretus atami | reverse complement strand
TGCGATTTGGCAGGGTCCTTTGGCTGAACCCACACAGTCTCTCAATAAGACACTGTGTGAAAGTGGAACCTTTTTACTGCTGCACGCTGAAAAGTTAGTGGATTATTGAACTGAGAAAGTCCAGAAAAGTTCATCTCGATGTTGCCATTTGAGTGCAAGTTGATATTTTAAAAATCATGTTGTTTATCCCATTGGGTCATCCCAAACTGTCAAAACTAAAAAGCAATGAATGATAGATTAATTATGTTGGAACGTACTCTTGAAATGTATGCTGTGAATAACAAAGTGAAAAGGTCAAACAGACAGCAGTGACCAGACTATTCTGAAATCCATCAGGCCGACACTCAATTTTTGGTTTATTTTGCATTGAGTAGCAGTTCATCAAATGTCCATGGACTAACCTTCATTCCATTTTGACGTTAAAAAGAATGGTCCAATTATGTCGATCAAAAATGTTCCGAGATGATACATTCTCTGACCTCCTTGGAAGTATTTACCTGGATTTACTTTAATTATTACACTTCAGAGTTCATTATTCTATTTGCAAGACGAAAGCGATTTTAACTTGAAAGATAACTCGTATTTAAGTTTTAACTTGTAATTAAGTTTAACTTGTATTTAAGTTTTAACTTGTAATTAAGTTTTCACTTGTAATTAAGTTTTAACTTGTATTTAAGTTTAAACTTGTATATAAGTTTTAATTTATATTTAAGTGATATCCCAGAGTTTTATGATACATGATTAGCACCAATCAAATTATTAACTTTAATAACGATATAGAAACTCTATGATGTCACAATTAATTCAGAGAAAACTTGAACACCAAATCAGAGTATGAATGAAAAAAACTTTTTGTAAAATATACTCATGCATAAACGTAATATCATTTCAATAATTTTGTATAAAGTTGTGTTGATGTCATATTGGGTAAAGTTCGTTTTTGGTAGCTTATTGATGTTTGTGGTTTCTTTGGAATGTAAATTTGTTATTGACCTGCATTTCAAAACTTTGATAAACACATGATGAATGAACAATTTTTTTTCTAACAATTGTGTAACAAGTTTTTGCTAAATTCACATACAATTTTGTTGTCAATAATTCTGTTCAACACTAACCAGCAAGAGAAATTGAAATAAATTAGCGATGCGTAAGGGGAGTTAAAATGATTGCAAAAGTGAGTCGTTTGGTTTAGCAGTGTTTTACAGACTTCAGTTGGTTTGCATTTCATTCAGTCTGGAGAAATGAAGTTGCCACTTGTGCTAAAATTGAAAATGATGTTTTGGACAGAAAGAGCATAATTCTGGCTCAAAAAAACTTTTCTCAGGACTGGCTGACTGCAAAAGAAACCACAGACGTAAGGCTATATGAAATGGCACATAATCACTGGCTCGATGCAGACGTTAGGGGACCAATTAACTCGGCACCAAAAAGGCAGAAACAAATGTGTGATAGCCAAAGCGTGCTTGTTTGAAAGTGATGGGCTGAGAAAAGCCCATTAGTGTGGAGACCAAACTCCAATTATGATTCTGTGGTATGGATGACAGCAACTGAGAAAGTGAGCGATTGAGGCAATTGCCTATTGGCCTGGGGGTACAAGCGCAATTTTGAAGAGGTGCCAAAGAGGTGAACAACACCTGAACAGTACTCTCCTGGTTTCTGAGAGGGAACGCAGAATATCACGAGAGGTATCATGAGTTGTAAACTTTTCTGTATAAACATCTATATTTACCAGGCTGCCTATAAGTGGTAACAACATCTAAGTTTATGTTCTATTTAAAGTCAAATTACAGCTGATGTATAGGGAGTTCAATTTTATTTTTGCAAGTTACTGTTTTTATACATAATACAAAAACAGAGTTAAAGTTGGTTATAAAAGCATTTATAATTTTGTGAAGAAAATGAACAAGCCATGGGGATAGTTAAATTCCCATTACACCACACAATTAACATGTACTGCTATATTTTAAAAAATAAACTAAATTGTCATCATCCAGGGTGGCTCACAGCTTTTGGCATTATTTCCATTTAAAATATGTATATATTTTTGGTTTTTAGACTTCAAAGATTTCAATAAACATTTATGTTGGCCTTAGGCTTCTAATAAGCATATCCAATTGTTTATGCACTTTTTAAAATTTTAACTCGCATCAGAAGATCATTAGTTTGCTTGGACCTCAGCAATGTAATAACTCTAATGTCAGTTTTACATATTCCGATGATTATAAATGTACTTTCAATCCAAATTGGGAATTTTCAAATTCAATCCAAAAAACATCATAGGATCTATAATGTGTTGACCAAGTGCTAACAAAAAGGAAACTCTGTTTAATGTCCATCACAGAGACGGTGCACACATTGATGTCTCACTCAACATGGATAACACCAGGATGACAGTTTATAGCTGAGTCGAGATCCGAACCTCGGCAAGACAGCTTGGAGGTGAGTGTATGTACAGTACCTCTGGGCTATCCTTCCAGCCCATACTCTTATTCATATGATAATTTGATCGTTTTTATGTGAAAACTATCACGGAAGGAAAAGACCCCTCTGAAGGATGGTGTGTAATGTGATGCTGTGTCTTGTCAAGATGAAAGTTTTTATATTCATCTCATTCCTCACAGATTATGGTACAATGTATTGAAACTGGACAACTCAAATTCATTTACAAACTTTTCAGTCAGTGATTCAAAAATACATCTTTTCATCGAAAATTTTCAAAGTTATTGTCTTATTGTTAGTGTAGCTTACATTGTGATTATTGATGACATTATAAATGCTATTATATTATTGTGCTATTATACAAAAAAGAACATTCACATTAAAATGCTGATGTAGGATTTTTAACATATTGTGATGGTTGTGAGCTTGGTGAGGACTTTGTGCACCCCCCCCCCCTCCCCGGGAGAAGAAAGGGGCACATACACATAGAATTAAAGTCGGTTGTATAGTAGTATCGTGTTTATCATTCAAGTTATATCATATACATGGGGAGAGATGTGCGTTGCGAGTGTGAATCAGCACAAGTTTGTGTTTCTTTCACCCTCTCGACCTTCTCTATCCTCTACATCTCACAACAAACGCACTATAACTCATTTTCAGATCATCACATTCCTCATTCTTTATGGGAGAGGCGAATGCAGTTACAAAGTAAATAGGTGAAAGTTCAAAGCTCCACCGGAGAGGTGAACGTAGTTACAAAGTGAATAAAGGCAAGTTTTGAAGCCCCCGTCCCCTCCGGGGCATGACACCTCTGCAGCATGGCTCAGCCAAACAGGTGCAGCGACAGCAAGGAACCCCACCCCAACAGCCATCTCAGGCCACTCAACCACCCCTGAAACCCTTGTGCCAATGAGGGGACGCCATGCCAATGGAGAGACCGAGGGATCACTAGTATGCGGGAGGGGGGAAGGAATACAAGGAGGAACGTACAAACAGTTTGGGGTCTTCTTTTGGTCTTTTGCAGTCTGAGTGGGACTTTGAGTGAGCAGTTTCTTCCAAAGGGTCCATTCTTGTCCTTTGAGTGAGCAGGCAGCTCGGGTGTGTCTTTTCATGAGTTCCGAGCCTTTTTGCCTTTCGTCCTTCGTTCAAACTGTTTCACCCTTTTCTTTCTCTCTCCGCATCATTTCTGCATGGGCACAACACTTCTTCTTTCCAGACTGTTCACGGCTTTTACACATGACACATCTCACTCCCGGTGGGCCTTTCCTGCTCCCTGGTTATCAGCAAGCTGCCCAAGTCATGGCCTGCTGCCCCTTGGCACGGGAAACTGCTGCCACGCTGAACATCGCGTTCGGCATGAGAACGAGTGACACAATATGATTGGGCACCAGAGGAATAGAGGGGATTGACCAGGCGGAGGTGCGCAGAGGAGATGAGCCCGAACCACTGAGTCACGGGGTAATTGCAGCCTCAACTGGGGGTGCAAAAGGTGCAACGGTGCTTAATAAAACCCCATACTATTATCTCTTTCGTACTCTTCATTTCTGTCCCCTCTTCCTAAACTCTGTGTCTTTCCTTCAGGTGTCTGGATCTATTTTAGTATACAGGTGATAAATCATTGTAATAAGGTATCTGAAGGCAGGTATCATTGTACTGTATAAGAAACAAGGGGACTGTATGAGTGTTGTAAATTATAAAATATGCTTTGCTTTGCCCCTCTTTGAATTCTCCTGCCATTTTCCCATTTTAATTCCCCAACCACTATTTTCCTCTCAATTGTTTATTGTAATAAGGTGCATGGAAGTTTTATTAGCGCGTCTTGACTTATCCTGCTTGGGTTTGATCTGGGACAAATGGTCCCAAGGAATAACTGTAACGGTGGCCAATAGATTGTGACAAATAGCGTTGGTTCACCTGGTCAAGTAGTAGCCACTCCATAGTCACCAGCACGATTCCTCATCTGGTTCATTTGTCTCACAGGTACGGTAAACTGACCCTGGGCAGTTTATCGTACCTGTGAGTCAGATCCGGTCAGAGGTGAATGTTGTCGATGGCGTCCATGGTCTTTTAATAGACACGCCGGGTTTTTGGAGTGATCCGGTCGTGCAGCCATCACAATATTTTCCTTACAATTTCTTTGAAAATTACTTTTCAGATGTAATATGTGCAGTCCCATTTTTGGAAAAACAGATCTAACGTTTTGTGCAAAGTACTGTATATAGAAAGTGCAGGTGGAGAGGTGGACTTAATTGTTTATTTTTTTTTCTTGTGCTACAACAACAAAAAATATTTTGCATAGTGGACGCTCACCAATGAAAAGACCTGCCATTTCCAAATTCAACAATTCGAATATGGGTCGATGTTATATGACTTGGAGGCATTACTTCTACTGTCTAGTATATGAAAAGCTGCATGCACCCGCTTTTGTTACTTTATTATACACATTCAAATTAGAGTCGATGCAACATTGCTATTAGCTCATGAGAACAGAATAGAAAGAAAATAAAAGGATTTGTTCATCTGAAAATACTTGATGCTGACGTATTCTGCAACCGGTCCAGACGGCATCAGCCCACGTGTCCTAAAAACCTGCTCCTCTGCTCTTGCTCACCCTCTCTCTGTTCTATTCACCCTCTCATTTTCTCAAGATCATCTGCAATCTGCTTGGAAATCAGCAAACATTACCGCTATGCATAAACAAGTTGCATAAACAGATCAATAAAGAGTATTTTCTTGTATTGCCAAAAGTTTTTTTTCGAAAGGTGGCTGTGCATAACATCTTATAACTGCTTGTTCTTACAACAGCAAATGAAACCTGAGTGTCAATACGGAGCCGTCACGCTTAGTACGTTATAACATGTCCAACGTGCATTTTCAATGCATGTTTAGTATCGAGGTGATAATAAATTAACTTCTCATGAAACATCACCTCCACTATCCCCCATCATACCTGGTCTCATCACTACCTTACTGCAGTTTAGTCCAGAATTAAAACATCGCACTGTTTCTGTTTGAATAAAAACAGACCAGTCGAAGAGTCGAATATCGTGCTATCTATCTATCGTTTTTGAAATAAGCATTATTTTTGTATGATGTCATCGGTGCCTTCGGTATGACGTCAGAATTGCATATGTAGAACGCTACATCTGATCAAAATGAAAAATTTTGAGGGTCATCTTCGGATAAATTGTTAAACAGGAAAAATGATGATGTCATCGGTCAAGTGGTTCGGCAGCCATTTTTTTGTTTGTTTTTTTAAAACCTTCAAAAATCTTCTTCTCTGAAACGGCTGAACAGATCGAGGCAAAACTTTATACATATGACCACCTATCCATGAGGAGCAAAACGTTCCCACCTATGACATCATAGGTCACATGGTTTGGCAGCCATATTGGATTTATCTTAAAACCTGTAAAAATCTCTTTTCCAGAAGGGCTGGACAGATCGAGGGGAAGCTTCACACACATTTTCCCCAAACTTTGGGGATACCAGGGTGTTCACGAATAAAAACAGTATTTGGTCTTCCATTTGATTTGAATTGAATTTATTTTAAGCCCATTCTGAATTGATTGAATGATAATATACGTCATGAGTCAGTCAGTCATGTGTCCGATCAAAGTGGGGTTGCAAAGCGGGATGTCTTTATAACCGGTCATCACTGCCAGCAGTAATAGGTGGCCGTTCTAGTTATGTCTCTAATTAATTACGTAACGTACCAGAAAACAAACACCACACAAAATACACACACCACAAAAAAACAAGTCCTGGCGAGGGTCTGCAATCTCTGATTGCTCTTTTTCTTCTTCTTGTTGTTGTTGTTGTTGTTGTTGTTGTTGTTGTTGTTGTTCATCTTCTTTGAAGTCCTTTTCATCCCAATGCCAATATGATTTATTTGCAACACAGCATTATCAGTACTTTATTTTCATTACATATACTTGTTTTCCTATTATTTCCATTAGGAATTCTTCTGTTGTACTGGAATGTGTTGGAAATTTCTTGGGAAAGCTTTATGTACATCCATTTATCATATGTATCCGCTATACGTTACACAACTGCTGCACTTTGGTGTGGATTTGGGCAATTTATATCTTTTTTTTGACGTTGATTTTTGCTTTGTGATTTTAACTTTAATTCTTTTTTAAACAAGGGTTCTTGGAAGGCGAGGTCACAGACAAAGACAACATAATGAGAGTGGGGCGGTGGAGCGATAGTTACAACAAACATAGGGGCAATATCCCTGGGCGCTCACCTGGTAGAGTAATGATACTGAGGAGGAAGTCAAAGTGGGACGGAATCAGCAAAATGTACCAATGAGCCAATGTTAGAGCAAATACATAATTTGGGGGTGGCAACAACCCCCCCTCCCCCCCACCCCCGTTGATCCCCTTAAACACGGATTATTATTTAAATTTTTTTTAATGTCGTGAACAATCTTTGGTAAATCATGGGTGATGAAGGTTGTAGTCAAGTTTCATTGGAATTGTGTGTGTAGTTTCTGAGAAGAAAGCAAATACCTATTTCGAGGGGTAACCCCCCCATAGACCCCCCTTAGAGCTCGATTGTTTGTTTTTTTTAATGGCGTGAACAACCCTTGATACATCACGGGTGATGAAGGTTGTGGTCGAGTTTCATCGAAATTGTAGGTGTAGTTTTGGAGAAGAAAGGAATTGTATATTTTGGGGAGCAACCACCCTTACTCCCCGTAGACCCCAATTTTTCAAATGTCATGAACAAACTTTGGTACAACATACGTGATGAAGGTTGTATTCAAGCTTTATCGGAATTGTGTGTCGTTTTTGAGAAGAAAGCAAATACCTCTTTGGGGAGGGGGGGGGCAACCCCTGTTAAACTCTCTCCATAGACCCCTTCGGGCCCGATTTTTATTTTATTTATTTATTTATTTTTTTAATGCTGTGAACAAACTTTGGTACATACATGTTGTGGTAAATTTTCTTCGAAATCGTATGTGTAGTTTCAGAGAAGAAGTTGCAATTATTTGTGGATCGATGGACGATACGCCATCCCATAAGCTTCCCGGAACTACATTCCAGCTGAGCTAATAATGAAAAAACTAGCAAGATAAAGAATTAACAGGAAAAGAGGAGAGGAGGAAACAAAGTAACCTTCACCTAAGAAGGTTGGGTTAGGTGGGGTTAATGGGGTAGAAAAGGGCACAGTGGATTATAGCAAAGTGCACGAGTATGGTAGTATGATAGTTTGTGTAATAGCACAGTGCACAGGTATGGATGAGAAGATGCTGTACTGTCTGTTTGAAACCCTGGAGTGATTAATGTGATTGAACTGCCTCCAGAAATCAGACCCACAATTGTGGATTATGGGATTATAACAAGGTTGGGGCTACTCGAAGAATATACAGTGCATCCAAGAATAGCTGGAGAGGATCTGGGGACTGAGAAATTGGCTTGGAACTTGACTGGAGAAAAGGCGGTAAATAGCAGAGAGGCCACCGACCTGCTTGAGATGCACAAGCAACAGGCCTTGTGCTTTAGCCTCATCATGGGAGATGCCAATTATGTAGAGAGCATGAAATGCCACTCCAGCAGAAACAGCTATCATGCTGGAAAGCCAGCCCATAGGGGAGAGCAGTACTCGATTGAGGTAAGGAACTTTGGTATTGAACTTCAGACTTAGAATTTAGATTCTTTTTTTATTTTTTTTTACAGTTTCTAAGGCTTAAGAAAAAGCTGTAATGCACACAAATCACACATTCACATACAGGACTTGATGACATCAAACAAACATGGCCGTTGACTTCGGAAGAAGTTACTTCCCAGAACACACTGGGTGCTGGGGTGTTTACTCCCCTCAGTCAGCTGGGTACTTTTAGGGAAAAATATCCCTCCCTAAGTGATTCCAATTTGCTGGGTTTGTCCGTGCTCTTTCCTAAAAAATGCTGAGCATCGAGTGGGGAAGCAACACGTGCTATTTTACCCCATCTGCGAGAAGCAAAAAGCGGGGTTCAGCAATTGGTTCATGTGCGTCTGTCTGTCTGTCTTATCAGTTTCTGATCGAGGAACAGCTTATTTAAATTGAATGTTATATTTTGAACACGAATTGGAACATGAATAGGAAGACAAGTTTGCTCTTTTACCGTATTTTGGCTCCAAATTCATCCCAATCACACACGTGCGGAAAGGAGTGAGAGAATTTGTTTTTACTCTGCCTGCCTACCAGTCAAACAAAATTGAAAATAATTCCAAACATCAATCTTACTGCTTTTAAGGACATTATAAAGGACATAAACAACAGGCACGAAGAACTTGTGTAACGTGTTAGATAGGGTGATGTCATAGATACTGGGTAAATCCCGGAATTAATTAATTTATACGCCTTTGAAACCCTAAATTCATTTATTTATATGGAGGTGGGCATGGCATGTGAGAGGGTGCAGTATCGGGGTGAAGAAGAGGCTGCCGATCTTGCTACGTACGATGCTGATTGTCGCTGCATTATATGGTGATCAATACAACCTCCATCTCCAAAACTGTGACTCAAGGTCATATTATTACAGTGTATAGGGGTGGTGTATGAGTGCTTCAGTCGTGCTAAACTTCTAGATTTTTTAAAACAATCTTTAAAATCATTATTCTATTAAAATTGAAATATATAGTTTAACACTGCACAGGGTATCATGTTCTTATGAACTCTTTAGTTTAATAAGAGTTTGGTAAGACTCGACCAAGGTCAGAATCGAACCGCTGACCTCCCAGACTCAGAGCAGACACTCTAATTACAATGCCACCGAGTCTGGTGATCGCAAGACACCATGTCCAGAAATGTTATTATTTTGAACGTTTTCAATCATAATTTTTGGATTTGCCATTTCAACTTCAGTATTGAACTTTGCATCCAGAAAGCTCATGCTGTTCCTTTCGGTCTCATGTCTTGCTCACCTCAGACTATGCCTGCTGCCGATATTTCACCTCGCCTTCTCGAAAACAATTTTGACGGTGTCGGTCAATAGACAGGATATTTTAAGCACCGTTGACCACTGTCGGAAGTTGCTTGGTGTCCTTCACTGCTCGAGTTCCAATAAGGATCAGACAGGTATGTGAAGCACAATTGTGCTGTGCTTAGTTTGAGAAGTGCAAAAGCACTATTCCATTTAGTTCTGGAGCATGATGCAAGTTGAGCTGTAAATCGTCCATTTTTCCGATGCTCACAGTGTTTTACTGTACGGTATACTGTTTAAGAAATACGATAGTCATGGTGGCCTGTACACTCAATTTGAATGGTTACACATTTTATTTTAGTTGGTCATATTGCTCTGTGTTTTGCAGCATGATACGATTAAAGTCTGGTGCAGATAAACGACAGCCTATCGAGCTGGGAGAGATAAGTAACGAACTCACACCGGTTCTAATCTTTCGAATGGTCTCCGGAACATTATACCGTCAATATGGTGACGGTCCACCGCACAAATATCGATTCGATTCACACACAAAATAGTAGTCTTGAATTCGTAAGGGATTTTTGCATCCAATTATAATGCTAAAACAGTGAGTGATACCATGGTAAACGTTTACTGGTTTTCCACTCGATAGACTTAACATGTGACGGCAAAACACTGCCTCGGCCAAAAGTTTTTCTACGTGCCGTTATTTCTGATAGTATGCCACCATGTCAGATATCAAGATATCAAGTGGGACTGAGGCATCCAGGCACCAAATGCTGATTTTCTATCCAAGATATCAAGATATCAAGACACACCAAACAGTTAGGCTTCCACAGAACATGCGAGGCCTAAGCACCAAGCTGAAGTGGTCTGACATCATGAGCGAGACAGGCCTCGTTAATGCTTTTAATTTCTAACTCAATTAACTTTATATAGTGACTTTTAGCAAGGAGAGAGGAAATTTAAAATCACTGCAAAGCATAAAAAATATCGATGCGAAAACACTGAAAACCTTCCAATACCATCTGTTTTATCCAAACTTGTGAGCAGTCTGGAGTCATGTGACACATCACGTGATTAAACATGATGGTTGTCAAAGAGCCAGAGTTTCCGATGTAAAATAAACTGAGGATAAGAGCTTGCCAATGTGGAAAACTTCCTTGTTTTTGCCAAAGCTGACCGATGTTTTTATACGTTGAAAAATTATGCCTTTTGTTCCAATCTTCGATCGGTTAAAGTAATAAGATCACACCTTTACTACTATGATGAAGACTGATTTTCACATTATAACAATTCTGTGAGTTTAGAGAGATTGGACAAATCACCAAACTTTAGGAAAACATCACTCCACACCATGATACTATCAATTGGACTGCAAAAGGGAAAGGACAAAGGAAAAAAAAAAAGAATCAAATAATGAAACACAATTTCAAGAACCAACAATAATAGTTTTTCATTTGAAAAATAAAAGATGAGTTCATGGTAAGATGATGCCGAAATGTGTAAATTTCACCATCAACAAATCAATACCGACTTGCAGGATATTTACAGTGACCTGCAAAAGTATTCACCCCCCACCAAGAATGCCGCATTTAGATGAATTATGAATTATGCAGAAACACTTTTTCTAAATAAACCATTTTATTCATATCTGGAGAGATCAAACGAAGCACTGTTAGAATTAAAGGAGGTTACATGTCAGGAACACCTGCAAACAACACGTACAAATCAAAATTCACTGGTTGTAAAAGTATTCATCCCCTTAGGTCAGTACCTGGTGAAAACACCTTTTGCAGCAATGACTGCTATGAGTCTTTGTGGGTAGGTCTCTACCAGCTTTGTACAGTGAGATGGTGAAATAATTCCCCATTCTTCATGTAAAAATTGCTGTAGTTCTGCCAGGTTTGATGGGGATCATCGATGGATTGCAATCTTCAAGTGTCGCCATAAATGTTCAATTGGGTTCAAGTCAGGACTTTGATCGGGCCACTCAAGAACATTAATTTTTTTATTATTCAGCCACTCCAGTGTGTCTTCAGCTTTGTGCTTCGGATCATTGTCCTGCTGAAATGTGATTCCCCTACCCAGTTTCACATTCATGGCTAACTCGAGAAGGTTTTCATCAAGGATTCTCCTGTACTTTGCACCGGCCCTTCTATCCTGACAAGCTTGTCAGTGCTTGCTGATGAAAAGCAGCCCCATAACATGATGCTGCCACCACCATGCTTGACAGTAGGGATGGTGTTGACTGGGTGATGTGTAGTGTTCGGCTTGCTCCAGACGTAACTCTTTGAATTTAGACCAACAAGTTCAATTTTTTGTCTCGTCACAAAATGTCTCTCCACATGCCTGCAGTATCATTAAAAAGCTTTTTCAGAAACTCCATATGAGTTGTTGGATGCATCTTTTTCAGTGATGGCTTTTTTCTTGCCACCTGTCCATCAAGGCCAGCTTTGTGAAAGGGATGGGATATTGTTTACTGATGAACACTGAACCTCATCTCAGACAAAGAGCCTTGCAGATCTTTCAAAGTCATTGTTGGATTTACAATGACATCCTGAACCAGTTTCCTGCTTGCCCGGATGCTGAGTTTGGATGGGCGACCCGATCTGGATGGAGTCTGAGTGGTATGATACGTCTTCCACTTCTTAATGATGGATTTCACTGTACTCAAAGGGGTAATGAGTGACTTTGAAATCTTCTTGTAACCCTCTCCTGAACGGTGCTTCTCCACCACTTTATGTCTGACTTCTTTGGAAAGCTCCTTGGTCTTCATGTTTGCCTTGTGGTTGACCAAGTGAGTTTCACCTTAAAACTCCTTCGATAAGTGGGGGAGATTAATTTTTAAGTTAAACCACTGATTACATTCAGGTGAAACCTACTACACTTATTTTGGAACCTCTCAAACAAATAATTTGCTCCTGAAGTGATTTAGGGTTAATTAGGGAAAGGGGTTGAATACTTATGCAACGAAGAATCATCTGATTTTTTCTCTGTTAATCAAACTTATTCACATTTTACCTGAATTTTTTTGCTTTATCACTTTGGAGTAGTTTCTGAAGACTCTATATGTTAAGGTTGATTTGAAAGCATCATGAAATAAGCTCAGGTGGCATCACAATGTGAAAACTTTGGAGGGGGGTGAATACTTTTGCAGGCCATTGTACCTATTTCAGGTCTTAAATAATTAAGTGTGAACCATCATGTGATAATTAAAGATGTAAAACGATGAACAAATAAACTTTTTAAACTGCTAAATCTATGAAATGACAGCATTGGTCAGCATAGCAACATTGTAATGAATGTCTTGGTGTGATTCGTGTAATTGATGAAAGAAGGAGAAACTTAATACCAACAACACACACACACACGTAAAATAAATTACAATTGTATAAATATTTGAAATTCAAATGACAGCCTCAGTTACTAATAGCGTGGTGTTGTTGAAAATAACAAAAACATCAGTCAACTTATTGACCAACTTAGAGAGTGGAGGGGGGAGAGGGGCACTGAAATCTACCAAATGGTGTAGGTCTAAGCCAAATGGATGAAGGGCATGCACACACATTCAGATTTTTGTGATAGTAGTCACTTTAAATTTAGAAAGGGCCTCAGGGAAGAAACAAAGCATTAGTGGGCCTGGCTTCTAATATTATTGTACTTTACAGGCTCGGGACTCAAGTTACCTTTTCGGTTGGGGTTGCGGTCTGACTGTGCAGCTTTATCACTCTCTGCCGCTGAAAGAAAGAAGGTTTATTTAGAATGTATGTTAGAACAATTTTAATGCCAATAAAACGACGAGGACACTGCACCTCTCCAAAATTATGGCACTCAACATAAGAATGAAGGTGGTTGGTTAAATGACCCTGCAGCTTCAAGTCACAAATCTACACTCAGTAATTTACTCACCATATCCTGATAGAACAGATAGACTGACGACTCAGAACCAGTAATGATATAGACGAGGAGGAATTTGGAATTGTCCCAGATTGATGGCACACAATTGCTTCCTTTTACCAAGAGGAAATGTAAAGTGAAACAAAAGTTTAATTTGAAAAACTAAGAACAATTCGATGTGATTAACTTTTTTTCCCCCCTTCACATCTTTATAAGAAATGAAAATGCATGCTTAAGCAGTAAATCCAACTTGAGTTTTCCAAGATTTTCTGTGGAAATTGCTCCATCTTCCCTTTGCTAATTCACAATTGGCTATTAAGAAAATGTGACAAATACTCCATATGTGTTTCACAGCCAATCAGAGGCCAACAAAGGCAAGACACTACAGAATTTACTGAATAAGTCACTTGCATTGGCTGCTCAATTGTACTTTTTTAACATAAGAATTTGGTGAAAAACTCAGTAATTACAACAATTAACTCTCATTTTATGAAATCAAACTTTAATTTTACTTTAAAGATCCGATGATGCCGATCAATGATAGGAGGCTATTGCAAGTATTCCAGAACCTATTTTATTTATTGTAGGTTAAGGCATCGGCCTGAGTGGTGCAGCATGCCAAAACCATACCCACAAATGCATGCGATGAAACGACATGAAGAGGTGAGTAGATATTAAAGGATAAAACCTCCAACTATGCGCAGACTGCACAAAGCAGATTCTGACGCTCATTAAGGCTCACAGATGCCAAAAGGAATCGGTGTCATGGGCCAAATGAGCCCCTGAGAAGTAAGCTGTGTTATCCTGCATCCAGGCACCAAATTGAGTTAAGTGCATGAAAGTAATTTCTCAAGGTCAGTACGTCTTTGTGCTAATGGCATTTTGAACATGTGCTGTGAAGTTGATACTGATAGTTGTTGAATGTAAGTTCAATGGGATTCTAAATGGGAATCCGAATGTTGGATACTTCTTTACCAAAACCTGTAGTGTTCAGGGTATCTCACTTAACTTTAAGCAGCTCAAATGCTTATTAGGGGGGAAACGTATGTTTTTGATGTTAATATGCTAAAATGGGTATGCTCACAATCTGAATGTCCTACAGAATGGCACAGAGATAGTATATGTGCCCTTGAGCTGTGTATTTTGGGTTTGATTCCCGACACGACTATAAACTGTCTGATTTGTGCTTCACAGACAGTGTTGAAGTCACACAAAGTTCTGTCCCACGGATGGACGTTAAGTTTGGTGTCCTGTTTGTTAGCATTACTTGGTGGATGTTAAAGGTCCCACGGTGTCTTTCATGAACAACAGACAGGTTATCACAGCACCCTGAAATTCCAAATTTACTGCCACCTTCAGTCGAACATCAGGCCTGGTCAGCTGCTTCATGAAAGACTTGGTCCAAAGGCTTTCTCCAGCTGACACCACAAGCAGCTGAGTTTAATTCGGACCACTAAAAGTAGTAGTCGTATCGTAATAGTCTCATTCTGTACTGTTTCATGTTTACTGTTTACTGTTTACTCATTCTTTATCTCATGTTTACTGCCTCCATCATGATATCAGTTCTGTTGGCTTCCTGTTTCCGGTTTCCCAGTCATGGTTGCTTCTCTTGATCCTGCGAGTGATCTGCTTCCAAAAAGCTAAGTAATTGTTCTGTATTTGCTGTGCTGCCATCGATTTTGTATTCTCTGTTTGCGTCATTTGGTATTCGTATTGTGTGCCAACTCCTGTGTATTTTTTCATGTCCATTCTATATATTTTGATCCTATGTTTCAGCCTCAGTTAGTTTCGGGCCTATACGTTTTTTTGTGTGTTTTCCAACTGTTTCACTTACTCAACGTGTCTCCACCCCCTCTATCCCATTTTTCACCACCTTCACTTTAATTCCTTCCACCATATTATTGTAACACATGATAAGTCAACGTCACAATAAAAATTGCAATTATTAATAAAATGGATGTTAAAACAAAAAATAATGCCGCTCTGGCGGATCGAACGTCCTCGAGGGCAAGAGGGTCAGAGCTTGGCTTACACCTCAGCCTTTCCGTCTCGCGTTAAACAATGAGGCCCAAGAAGATGATGAGGTTCGAAGATTAGGTGTTTGAAATAAAGCCATCATTTCCATGGTGTACTGCTGGGTTAATTTTTGCTGCAGTTTTTAAAATCTATTCTCTTGATGGTTTACTAAAGTCTAAACTAGAAGCATTCATAGAACACATGGTCTCCCCTCGCGCACTCATCTGAACAAAAATACCATCATTAACTGGACATGCTACTATTATGGCCCACTTATGGCATATACCCGTATCATCCATGTACCCCATTGATGATGATGATGATGATGATGTCAGTTCTACACAGATGAAGATCAAGGGAAGACTTGTTGGCATGCTCGTTGGTGGCTAGAAAGGCCAATCCTGGATTTGCAGGGCCTGGAGCATCTGGGGCATGGAAAATCCTGTCCTGCAGGGGCTTGAGTTGCCACTGATTATTTCCTCCTCCTGTGTTTCTCCTCTGCAGCCTCACGTCTGTCTACCTCAAAGCGACAACACGCATTAATTATTGATGTCTGACCACCAGCTGTCTCTGTCTGCAGCATCCTTCTCCCAAGTCTTGTGGTCGATGCCAGCCAAGGCGAGCTGTCTCTTGAGCTGGTCTTTCAAACGCTTTCGGGGAGCGCCCCTGTTGCATTTGCCGGAACATAATTGGCCGTAGAAGACAGCTTTTGGAATTCTTGAGTCCTCCATCCATGCAACATGGCCAGACCAGCGCAGCTGTCATTGTAGCAGAGTGCTCTCCACACTGGGAATGCCAGCTTTGTTGACTGCATTGTTTGCAATGTAGTCCTGCCATTTGATGTTCATGATGGAGCACAGACAGCGTTGATGAAAGCACTCAAGCAAGCGGATTTGTCTTCTGTCGAGGACCCATGTCTCTGAACGATACAACAGGGTAGTAAGGACGACTGCTCTGGAGACCTCGATCTTAGTGGGAATACAGAGTGCATGGTTCTGCCAGACATGCTTGGAGAGGTGACCGAAGGAGCTGCCTGCCTTGGACAGTCTGTTGTCAATGTCCTTGTCCACTGTAGCATCATTTGCAATGACGCTGCCCAGGTAAGTGAAGCTCTCAACTGCAGTCAGCTCATGGCCATCGATGTTGATTTTGGGCGGGTTGTAATTCACACAAGGAGATGGTTGGTGCAATACTTCAGTTTTATTCAGGCTGATAGTGAGGCCAAAGGCCTTAACTGCTTCAGAGAAACAGTTGACTATCTGTTGGAGAGATTCTTCTGTGTGGGCCAGGAGGGTACAGTCATCAGCAAAGAGGAGCTCTAGGATGAGCTCCTCTAAGGTCTTGGTCTGTGCCAGAAGCCGTTTCAGGTTGAAGAGGCTGCCATATGTACGGAAGCAGATGTAGATTCCCTCTGAGAGGTCAGACTTTGCCTCCTGGAGTATCATGATGAAGAAGATTGAGAAGAGGGTTGGAGCAAGCACGCATCTCTGCTTTACACCATTTGAAATGGGGAAGCTATCTGAGAAGGTCCCGTTATGCTTGACCTGACCTTGCTGGCCCTCGTGAAGTTGGCAAAGAATTGTGAGGAGCTGAGGCGGACACCCCAATTTGGACAGGATCTTCCACAGTCTGTCTCGGCTAACTGTGTCGAAGGTTTTGGTCAGGTCAATGAACGCAGCAAACAGGCCCATGTTCTGCTCCCTACATTTCTCCTGGATCTGTCTGAGCACGAATATCATGTCGGTAGTGCCCCTGTTTTGTCTGAAACCACACTGGCTTTCCGGGAGATTTTCTTCTGTATTGGATGGGATGAGCCTGTTCAGAAGCACCCTGGCCAAGATTTTGCCAGCGATGGACAATAGGGTGATACCTCTGGAGTTGGAGCAGTCTGCCTTTTCTCCTTTGTTCTTGTGCAGGGAAACAATGACTGTGTCTTGGAGGTCCTGAGGAACAGTTCCTTTTTCCCCAACATGCTGAGAGCAGGTCTGTCAGCATGTTCAGAAGTACATCTCCACCTTCTTTGTATACCTACGCTGGAATTCCATCAATGCCTGGATGTACTTCTGTACCCTATTATGGATGGGTGCACCCTATTATGCCAGATACATTGCCTTTATCCCTAACTTCATTAGCCCATCCCCCACTCAGTGAGAGAAAGAGTTTTGCAATTGTGTGTGTGTGTGTGTCCATCCAGGCAGTAACTTTTTTACCATTTGAGTTTTTGTCATCAAATTTTCGACAAAGCTTTATTATGAGAATATAGAGAAGACAAATTAAGAATTTAGTCAACATGTCAAAAGGTCAAAGGCACCGTTTAGCATATGGAAGAAGAATAAGAAGAAGTCCAAACACAAAGCGGACAGGCGTTGCATTTTCAGATGCTTTCGAGTTGATTATTGATTGGTTGCTGGGATATCTAATGACCACTTTTGTGCCCATTAAGACCAAATTGCGTCAGTGAAGATGAATATGAAACTGGAGGTCTCATATCAAATCTGAAAACGCACTTCTGAAGGATAATTTGACGAGGACCATTTTGGCATTAGTGTGAAGTCTCTGCGATTATCCCTTCAAGAGTTATGGCTACAAATGTGTTTTTCACATTTGTGATGACCACGACCTTGAGCTTTGACCTATTTATCCCATGGACAAGCAGAAGCACACTTTATAACTGCAAGCAGTTATGGCCGGGGCCAAAGCCGCCACACTTTGATACAACCCTGCTTTTATCGGACATGGTGATTTAAACTTTCGCATCCATCGGTTCAGATTTGAGGATTTTTTTTCAGATTTGAGGTTTTCGTTATCACCTTTGTATCCCCATGTGTAGTCGATGATATACTTTTAAGTTTCAGATCCATTGGTTCGGCGGTTTGAGAGAAGATGTTTTTTTTAAGTTTGATAAATGTTTATTTTAATTTTTTTGTGTACACAGTCAACGCCCGTGGAAGAGTGAGTGCTTGCACACTGAATGGATCAGGCCACAAAAAAAAACAAAAGCAACAGTTGAGAGAAGAGGGAACACCAACAACAGTTGAAGGCCAAAATAGGGGCAGACTTGGACAAACAATTGGTGAGGGGAAGAATGGAGGGCAGGAGAGGATTCATCGGGTGGACAAGATGGTTTTACAGAAGGAAACTCTCAGAAGCTAAAACTGGAAATTTGGGAGGAAAGTTTGGTGTGGAGCGAGGGGGGGGATTAGCAAGGGTAGAAATTGGGATTAGGGAGGGACTGGGATGGTAGATCTGAGAGCAACTGTCTTGAAGACCTGGAGGGGAGAATGAGATTGAAGAGCATGTGGAAGTTGGTTCCACAGGTGGGAGAAAAGAGAAACAAGTGAGTGGAGGTGAGCATTGATTCTGTGTTTTGGGAGTTTCACCAGAAGTGGGTTGATGGTGGAAGCACGTGTGCCCTGCAGAAACCTGTGGGGGACAAAGCACGGAAAGAGCAAAGGGTGCAAAGTCAGGAAGGCGGCGGGAGAAGACAGAAAGACCACCGATTCATCTGCAGTGACGAAGTGATCAGTGCATAGACGGTTTCATCATGGGAGATTCGAATAATCTTGAAGGCATTGTTTTCCACAGCGTTAAGCTCAGCAAGATGTGAGGCAGGGGAGCCAGCTGAGTAGGGAGAGCAGTACTCCATCAAAATGCAGAAGAAAGCCTTGTAGGTGGATAGGAGTTCAGGTGTGACAACCAAGGACTTTGTACGATGGAGGATGCTCAGTTGGTGGCTGGCTTTGGAGGCTAACTTTGAAATGTGGTTTGCCCAAGAAAGATCATGGCTGATAGTGAGACCGAGGAGACAGTCCTTTCGGAGAGAGATAGTGAGAGTGTGAGATTTATTTGGATTGAAAGACATATTCCAAGCGTTGGACCAGTTTGTGATTTTTTTTTTTTCAAGGTCTGAAATGAGGGAAGAATCTGCAGCCTGGCTGCATGAAGGATGAGGGATCTCACGGCAGAGGGTGGAGTCATCAGCAAAGAGATAAAGAGGATTTTCCAGAGAGTTGGAGAGATCATTGATGAAAACCAGAAAAAGAACAGGGCCCAGAACGCTGCCTTGAGGAACTTCCAGCCTGGACAGGAAGAGGGGATGAAATAACTCCATTAAGTGCCACGTGTTGACTGCAACAGGAGAGGATGTCTGCAAGCCATGAGTGGAGATTGCCTTGGATACCATCAAAAGAGAGTTTGGTGAGCAGTTTGAGATGTCAGACTGTATCGAAAGCTCGTGATATGTCTCGGGATATGGCTCTGATCTCATGTTTGGGATTTAGGATCTCCATCCATTGTGAGGAAAGCAGAAGCAGTATGTCCAGGGTAGAGTGACTTGGTCTGAAGCCAAATTGATGGTCGAAAATCAAGCCATTAGATAAGAAGAAGAAGGATTTAATGTCGGAAGCGATGATGGATTCCATAACCTTGCTGATGATTGGGAGAAGGCTGATTGGTCTATAGTTGCAGGGATCTGTTTTTGCACCTTTTTATGGAGAGCAGTAATGTTTGCTGATTTTGAAACAGATGGCAGATGACCTTGAGCAAATGAGAGGGTGAAAGCAAGATGTCTCAAAAGGTTATGGACATATTCAGACACTTGGTGGACAGGTTGGATGTTTGACAAGGACAAATTGTGTGGATTTTGGTGAAGATTCTGATCTGGGAATTTTTTAGATCCTCGTGGAGGATCTCTAAGTCTTACTCACGTTGTTGTTCTTCATCTTCTTCTTGT
>CM068955.1:178006730-178023003 GCA_035128595.1 Eptatretus atami | reverse complement strand
CTCCCAATATGATTAATAGTAAATATCATCATTTTAAACTTACCATGTACCTGCACAAGCCCCAGATATGTCCATCCCATTGGCGTTCAGGAAACCTAATTTCCAGATATTCAGTCCATTCACTGGTAGCGATCAGTCAGTGGGTTTGTGTAACACACGTCCTACCACTCGGGCCTTGCACCGACCCACATGATCGGGAGTTTGTACAAGAGCGTGCCCGTTTGGCGAGCTTTGAAAGTTCTCCAAGTCTTTCATTGTGCGGAGGCACAGCCCTTTCTCAGGTACCTTTTCAAGTATTTCCCACTTCGTTCAGAAGCTTGGTGAGCCATTCCAAGTAACATTCCTTATCCCCAGATGCATAATGCATTTTATTTCGCCCCAAACATGCCAGTTTCCTGCAGTTCCTGCACACTGAGCACTTTGGGGTGGATTACCTCATTTTGAAATTGCCATATTATCAGAATACTGGTCAGAAAAGAAGAATGGAATGTGGAACATGGCTGATAATGTTCTGAGAAGAATGGAAATGCCAGGATTGTGATTCTTGGAATTAAAGCACTTTGAATTCCAAAAATCACAATCGTGGCATTTCCTTTCTTCTCACAAACACATCCTAGCCCACTTGAACATGTTTGGCTGCATCTACCTCTCCATAACTACACAATAAGTGTCTATGTGGAGCACCGTCCACCCAATGATGACGACTCTATGTATACTTCTATTTTAGATTCTCGTGCAATAAGGGGAAATGCCATAATTCTGTATTTTCCTCCAAATCCCATGTACCCAACCCATCCCATTCTTTCACCGTATTACCCCCCTCATACGCACGCGCTGGTTACGCGACTTTGTGTCGGTCTCATCTGAAAAGATGGAAGTTCTGCCTGGGCTCATTCTCACTTAAGTGATGGGACCAAATGGCAGCATTGCCCTTGTTTTCATATCTATCTTGCTTCTCCAGTGTCTGTTCTATTCAGCCTGTCTGTTTTTGGCCACATCCCATCTGCAGGGAAGTCGGCCAGCACATATCACAAAAATAGGACCACTGGACCTGTAACTTATCTCGGTCCTGGCCTAATGTTGTAACCAAAATTTGGTAGCATTCTGACTGGTGGGTCTGGAGAAGAAGATTTTTGAAGGAATTTGTGTGACCACCATTTTGACACTTTTGGTCACGTGATCAGCATGGTCTTTGCCATTTAACATCAGGACCCTATCCTAATGTTCTAATCTCAATTTGGTAGCATTCTGACAGGTGGATCAGGAGAAAAAGATTTTGGAAAGAATTTGCGGAACTCCCATTTTGACACTTGTGGTCATGTGATCGGCATGGTCTCCACAATTTAACATCAGGACCCTGTCCTAATGTTGTAACCCAGATTTGGTAGCATTCTGACTGGTGGGTCTGGAGAAGAAGATTTTTGAAGGCATTTACTAAGTCGGCCATTTTGACCTACTTAAAGTCATGTGACCGGAACGAGCTTTGCAATTCCTGTTACCACCGCTCTAATAGGCAGACGGCAGCTATGTCACTCCCTACCGATGTTGACCTAATTATATGCTGGTCTGACGAATGAAATCTATGTCCTTCAGTTCTAGAAAATCTCAGTCTTACAATGCAGTCACTCCAGAAGGAAGGTCAAACGTTAACCTACCTATCTATTTCCATGGTCAGCCACTGAAAAGTTCATTCTCTTAAATTTGTACGTCTCACCATCAACCATGACCTCTCCTGAATCAGCCATATCACAAAGCTTTCCTCCAAAGTCAGCCCTGACTGGGAATCCTCCATCATTCCAAGTCTTTAGTTGAAAAAAAAACAAAAATCAGGTTCACAATTGTAAATGTGTCATAATTTATTTGGTCATCCTGTACAAAGAAAAGGTTTTTCTTCATTTTGTCACAGATACATACCATCATTTTGTGAGCTGTTGGGGGAACTGTGGTGCTTTATGTACCCTCTAGCAGTTGTTCTTGGATCATGATATTAAAGCCAACATATTGCCACTTGCATCACAACACTGCAAGTGCCAATGTGTTGGTACTTAATATTCGTTAACCATACATGGCCACTACCTTGAAGTGGAGGCCACGAGTACACCATGAACCAGAGGCACGGGGCATGTTAATGACCCACTGAAGGCAGGTTGTCAGACAATCAACCATTTTCTGCCTTTGTGCATTCCTTGCCCCATCCTCTGGCCCTGCCACAGCTCTTTCAGGAAGAACACGTTCACCTGACAATCTCCTCTCAATTTCCATCCACATATCCTGATGGTCCACTCCCCATCATAATTTCTATTCGTTTATCCCTCTTTTTCCCCAACCTTGTAATATCCTTCAAAACTCCACTCACTTATGCTCTTCTTTAGCCTTTTACACTTATCACTCATGGGCATCTTCGGTCAAATCCTAAGTCATCCCTCAGTGTCATCTTTTATTCTAATACCTTCATGTTTGTCAGCTGTTTAAGTAGTCTGCTGTCCACTTAAACCTGACTTGAGGCTGTTGCCTTTCATCTCTCAGCTCAGCCATGAGCCTTGATCCATGCAATGTATATTTTTTAAGTTTCAACTGCCGTGATAAAGCAATCAATTCACATTACCAGACCTTGTAAATGAGCTGGCAGGACGACTCAGAGAAGCACACTCAAACTTTGAGCTGTCTCATCTGGGTTTTATTCCTGGCTTGACAATAAACTGTCACCCTGTTGATTCACAAGCAGGCCATTGCACCAGAGTGCGTCATCATAAGGATGTTAAGCTGGGTGTCCTCTGCCAGTATTGCTTGTTTGTGAGCATTAAATATTCCACAGTGTCTTTCACAAAGAGAAGGCAGGTTATTGCCGGCACCCTGAACAAGTTACAAATTCCTTCGTTAACCTAAAGGTGGAACTTGCTGCCCTCCCACAAAGTATGCAACCAGCAGCCCAAGCATTGCACATGAATAAACAAAGGAAGGAACTTTATACTTCAGGCTAACTTCATGATATGATCATAGGTGAAGAGGAGGTTGAGGGGGGGGAGGCAGTCAGAGATATAAATAAGGCCATAGCCAGTTTTACAATCACGGGAAGGATTTATTAACCTTTTCCTGTATTAAGGTCAACAGTGTTGTCCAATTTACTGGTTACACTGGATAACAATGTCCCGCCCGGTGTTCCCTCTAATCTGAAACTGGTTCAGATCCAGGCCGTATAAAGGTGTCATGGCGGCGTCACCAAACCTCAGTGACCAGACTGCAACATGAGTGCTGGGGATGAGCTATATCCCCATCAGTTGTCAGGGCTTCAGTGTATACTTATGCCAAATTGGTCAAAATCCCATCACTGTTTCACAAGTTAACATGGTGACATAATTTTTACCTAACATGACCTCTAACCCATGACTTTCGACCTATTGACTCCAAAATCCAAGCAGTTCATCATTACATCATTATGCATGTTCGAACCAAGATTGAACAAACTCCGCTACACGATTCGGCAGATATCGCGATAAAGAGATTTTACATGGATGGACACACATACGTACGTATGTACGTATGTACACACATAAGTACATACGGACGGACGGACAACCCGAAAACATAATGCTTCCGGTGACTTTGTCAATCAAGGCATAAATATAACGAGATGTAGCATGGACGTAAGTACGGACAGACGGACAAACTGAAAAGATAATGCCTCCAGCGATTT
Source organism: Eptatretus atami (assembly GCA_035128595.1). Taxonomy (NCBI): domain Eukaryota; kingdom Metazoa; phylum Chordata; class Myxini; order Myxiniformes; family Myxinidae; genus Eptatretus; species Eptatretus atami. The sequence continues at coordinate 178,019,309 of CM068955.1, read as the reverse complement.
TGTCAAGAGGCATAAAAATAATGAGATTTAGCAAGGACGTACATTTATACGTACGTAAGTAGGGATGTACCAACCTACATATGTAAGTACGTATGCGCATAAGTGCGTACGAACGGATGGACAAGCCGAAAATATCATGCCTCCAGCAACTTCGTCAACTGCGATAAATAAATCATTCACAACCACGTCAACCAATGGAAAAAGTTGTGGGGCCAAAAATGTGACAAAAATATTTGTTACCCTCGCCGAAGGAGAGGGAATTGCATTTGGGTCCGTTTGTTTGTCCGCACAACTTTGGTATTTTTCTCTGCAACTACTTGTTGGATTGAGACAAAATTTTCACCATTGGTGCGACGACTCATGCAGAACGTTTTAATTATGACGTCATCGGTCACGTGGTGTGGCAGCCATATTGGAAAAACAGAAAAACTTTGGAAACTCTATCTCAAACTGCACCAAGGAAAAAATTGAAACTTGGCCCATGGCAAGTACTCCTCATGGAGAACGAGTGTGATTTTTTTTTTAATGACGTCATTGGTGCCTCTGTTATGACGTCATAATTGCATATGTAGAACGCTGCATCCGATCAGTATGAACATTTTTGAGGGTCATCTAGGGATAAAATGGTTCACAAAAATTTTTGGATTACGTCATCAGTCACCTGATTCGGCAGCCATATTGCTTTTTGGGGGTTTTTTTTTAAACTTTCAAAAATCTTCTCTGAAATGGCTGAACCGGTCATCAATGTCAGCATTAATAAAGTCGCAGTTCTAATTATGTCATTGCTTACGTTACACACCTGTATACAAACGCCACACAAAACGAGTCCTGGCGAGGGTCTGCAATCTCAGATTGCTCTTTTTCTTCTTGTTAGTTTGCTATCTACACTCCGTACACAACTACAGCCGTACATCCATGATGGCATTTGGGATATGCATTTTATACAATTTAAAAAAAATGTGCTGGTTCATTCCTTTTTCTTTCACCTGATGCAATCAAACTATATAGCATTTGAGAAGTGTTTTCTTTTTTGTGTGTTTGACTTCTATGCACTCCTGAACCACTGGATGGAATGACTTGAAAACTGGTGGCTGTACTCAGCGTGTGCTCGCGAAGGTTTTCGGTGGTTAAAAACACTCAGTCATGAGGGTTCAGGGTGGAGGAAGCACCCCAATTCTCTCTATGTAAATGTGTATCGTATAGTGCTGCTCCCGGTGGGGATGGATATTACAAATCATCCTCTCTAATTCTGGGCGAATCAACACATCCATATACAAGACTCCATAATAGGCCAATTGGATTCATATCCGAAGATATCTTTGACTCACTTAATAGAGCCCTTTAACTTATTCTCTTAACTTACTCATATGTTGTATAACACAGAATATCCCGTTTCTGCTCGTCTTCATTTATACATGCCTATTCTTACAAAAATAACTTTTATGACACCACCTGATATATTCAATATATAAAGCTGATTCTAACCACTGATTCACTGACTGACTGATATTAAAGATCGGTACCTTCCGGGTGACGTAGAAAGCTGTAATTTTGTGTGCCGATGGACATAGATGCCGTTACACCGGGAAAAATCACAGAAGCGTCGGAAAACATCCGTAAATGAAAATATAAATAAATGAAAAATCAAATGCAGGTGAGTGACCCGAGACAATGGCGAAGCACGGTTCGTTTTTGTTAACAATGTGTAAGCATACCCCGCTAGTATTCAATATACTGTAGATGACATAACATTCCCTTTAAAGGAAAGTGTGCTCCACTATGTAGCAGCAATCCCAGCACCACACCAGAACGAAGGTTTCAAATGGATTAGATGTTGATAGAAAACAAACCCATAACCACACTGCTGAAAGATGAGAACCGAAAACGTTGATCGATTCTACCTCTAACCACTCACTGAAAATCACCACAAACTCTCCAGGACGGTCATTAATCCCCAAAAGCAAAACCATCAGATCAGATTGGACATTTTTTGAATTGACCAGATCTCCAACATGACTATACAAACTCTAACATGATCCACAGTCAGTGAACTGTATCATCTCTGCTGTGCCAAGTCCTCTCAGGTCAACTCTCAACTATGAATAGGATTTTATACACGGCTCTCAGAGACGTGTCGGTCGCCCCAATGTTTCCTTTGTGTTCGAACAGTAATGCTTTCAATAACAATGATGAGGATGGTGGTATGTTCATGTAAATCATCATAGTGAGCCCTTTAGTTATTAGTGAATGTTAGCATTGCATGCCAAGAGAAGAGTAATCAACTTGTAATATTACAAACATTTACGACACTTATTTGGTTATAAAGTTGGAGACTTATTATTGTGAATGCAGATTTTAATTTGATTTTCTTCATAACAAAAGGTCTTCCATATTGCAGCAAAAGTATGTTGTAAAATATTTTTGCAGTATTTACACAAATGGTTAAAAGCACAGAACAGACCCCCAACGTTTGCTTGTTTGGACACCACCTACGTGAACACGTCAATGAAAGTCACTAATATAGTTGTTGTTGGGCCAAAGCAAATCTATTGTCAAGACCACCCAGTCGTTGTCGGTTTTTGAATCCATTCCCAATGTTCCTTTGGAAAGCAGCCAGAAAATGCCCAGTAAGAAACCAAAAAGCGATGCATCGTGGCTTACTGCCGATCATAATACGTTTCAGGTGGTCTTAGCATACACACAGATAAGTGTGTCCAAGCTCGCAATTTGGAGAAAAACAAACCGTCGGCCTCGCCGCCCTATCTACGTAGTGTATCTCAACAAGGCACAGACATTTCCAGGAAAAAAAAAAACAGAAATAAAAAAGAGAGACTGCTCTCCTCGCCTGCTCGCCCACCAACCAATGTTAATTTGTGGCTACGAAGGCGCCCATTTTGCCGTCCTGCCTGGGCCAACCTGGCGTCCCAGAGGCCTCGGCAGTCTCACGGCGTTATAAAGTGTGCTCTGTTCTGTGTCCCTGGCAGTGAATGATTGGGCGGCTCTGAACCATGAGTAGTCAAATATTTATGGAACGCCAGTCTCCTCACAATTATGTATCGGTCTGCCCACACTGCTACTTTTCTGGCTTCACTGGGTGAATTTTTCCCATCATGTTTACATGAAACAACATCTTGTCAAAGCTGTAAACACCGTGACCTGCCAATCCTCTCAAAACACACTATTTTCTACACTCAAAGTTGCTACACTTTAATATACCAAAATGCATGGCTTTCCCTGGAGAAGACAGATTGCCTTTATACATGTCTAACTTAACTCAAAGTGTTGTTTGTTTATGATGCTCATCATCAGGTATGCTATCCTCACATTGGTTAGTGCAAAGGTTTTTTTTATTGAAACGTGCAAATTCCCTTGGATATGAAACAGAATCACAAGCTAAAAAGCACAAGAAAACATAATAAACATTAAAAGTCCATCTGAGTACCTGCGAACAAACATTGCCCAAACCAACACAGTTGATTCTTATCATTATTATTACTCTTTTCTTTTTTTTTTGTTTGTCATTCACAACTTTAAAGCACTTCATGAAAAATATAACAAAGCTTACAAAACAATAATGCACAATGACAACGTTTTATTTGCTTCTTCAAATCATAAAGATTCCAGAGCAATTTTCAAAACAGTAGGCCATTGTGTGCTGGCACCCTAATCAAGTTATTTTGCTTGAGATTAACTGTTGTAATTAGTACTAAGTGCAGGAGTTGAGATTGTTTGATTTTTGAAATGGTATGTTTCTGATGAGCCCAAACGATGACCTTTGTCTGTTCCTGCACTACCCATCCAGGTTTTTGTCATATCTGGACTCTGGTGATATTGTGATGATAAGAAACTGCCGAGACAACTTTAAGGAGTGCATCCGATTCTCAACACTGCTGCATGTTACGTTTGACCAATGGACAGTGGAACACACAAACAGGACGTAAAGGTAATCGTATTACAAAGACAATTAAAATATACCACATTGATAACCAAGCTGGCTGTTTGGTTGAGTGGATAAAAACTTGTCTACGGTATTTCTCCACTGGCTGGTGTTGCTTTGATTCCCATTGCTGCTCACTCTTGCCAATATTCACTTGGAAAGTATGACGAGTATGCCAAACAACCCAACATGAGTTGAGAAGCCTTCGTCATACAGTCGTCTGAAATAGTCTGGTTAATGTGTTTTGTTTTTTTTAACTTTAATAACCACAATATATGCCACACGTGAGGGAGAGCACAATGTCAACAACCCATGTTATGAAAAAAAGGAAACAAATCAATTGGTTAATTCAAAATAGATCTTTTGACAATTAAAGTTCAACGTCTGCTATTTTTGAAATTCTCTTTGTGGTTATGATTCCCAACGAATAATTATTATTTTCCATCTAGTTCCTGCAGCTCCATTGGAGCCTCAAAACAGATCTTGAAATGAAGAGGGCAATGGCCGGTGGCCAAAGTTGCCCAAAAGGAGCTTGATTTTGTTCACATGCTATGATCAGTGTAAATTGGTGATGTCATGATGAAAGGTCTAATCACACCTCCGCATATTCACATGAACAAGGAAGCGGTGCAGAAACCTGTGAAAGAAGACCGACAACTTTCTCTGCCATGTTCAACTCGAGGCATTGTGTTTCATAACAAGCCGGATAATCCTAACCAATCCCTTTATGAGATTAGGTTGAATTGCTCAACTTTTGGAATACATTTGGAGTCCTCCACCAATCCTTTTTTCATCCACAGATGGCCAGTGTACCTCCACAAACCTTTTAGTCAAAAAAAATGTCACATAGAACATCACAGAGTCAACGCCTCCATCCTCACCAAAGAAGAATGAAATATACTTAAATCTCTCAGAAAATTGGAGGAGATTGTCCGCCGGTTTGATGACAAACACAGTGCAACAGTGGTTTGGCCGACCGATCTTTACTAACAAGAAGCCTTCCAGCAAGTTTCAGTCACTGTTTTTAATTTGAAGGTTAACAAAGACCTTATCCTGGCGAACCAAAAGTCTGTCAAGAATGTAAAAATTTGATTTCCAAACAGGAGCTTTCAGCTATTGTTTGCAGTGTCATCGTCACCACTCCAAGATAGTCCCACATTTAGTTTTTACCGAAGATCCACAAGGCCAACAAAAATGAGTCGCCCTCTCAAAGTGGGTCCAACAGTATATATTTACCTGTGAAAGGTCGACACTGTCTAGGTTCTTCGGGTTCTATCACCGTACTTTCAAGGAAACAAGCATAACAACTCCACTCTACCTCACTGTACTGGTCCCCACTCTCAAATGCTTTTCACTTGCTGAACACCGAACAAGTCGACCAACGGTGTAGCTGCATCGTTACCAAAATGAATCTCAACTCTGCAAACCTTTTTATTGGTTATATTGTACAACAATTTTTTGATTCATTTGATTGTTGTATACCAAAATTATTTGCACGCAACTGTCTTGGTGCCGCATCCTGCAACAGAAAGGATTTTGTCAATTCCTTCCACCCTGCCATTTATTTCACGTGGGAGATTTTGGGTAACCTTTGTCACCTTTCTCGACATCAAAGATAACTGACGAGCTAACACTGTCCATTACAAACTTGGAGATTCACAAAGATATTGCAGCGTCAACGGCTCAACTAACGTCGAGCTTGTCGCGGCAGGAGGTCAAAATCCCGTGATGTCCCAAGTGGTTCAAATGAGGCGTTCCAAATTAATGGCGGCGGTGTGCACGTGGGTTGTGAGGAGAGGCACAAGGAAACTTAAGCTTTTGAACCCAACGGGTTTATTTCCCGAAACGCAATCAATAATAAAAAGAATCAGGAGGATTTAATCATGACGGAGGAGACGACAGCGGGTTGTGGTGGGGAAGAAAAGGAAAATACCGAATCGATAATAAATAAATAATTATGTACAAATGGGTAAAAGAAATCTAAAGAACTAGGCGCCGCACTGTGGACTCAGTCATGGACAGGGAGGGGACAAACCGGGGGGGGGGAGGGGCTCAGCTGTTTATTTGGCACTGGGACAGCCAGATGATGAAGTGAGCAAACTTTGAGGTGTCCAGATGATCACAGGACCCCAGCGATGAACAGGCTTTACGGTGATGAACAGAGTCAGAGGCAGGCAGGCAGGATGACCCCTCAAATAAAGCTCTCATCTCACTCTCACACACATCAACAAATCCCAGTCGTGTTTGCAGACTTCTCCGCCTTTCTCCTCAGCCCAATTTTCCCCTCAGACCAACTTTCTCCTCAGCCGTTCCCAACGCTCACTTTCTCAACTCTTCTCAAATCCTGTCTCTCCAGGTCTTGTAAGGTTCCACATCGAGGTTGTTAGCCAAAGCGAGGGCTTGTGGAGTGGCTGGTCAGGTAGATAATTAGATTGCAAACTGGCTTCATGATAGGAAGCAAAGAGTGTTTGTGAGTGGGAGGATGTAAGTAGTGGGGTATCTTAGGGATCAGTACTCGGACCATTACTATTCATTATTTACATCAACGATTTGGATAATGGGGTGAAGAGAAGCTTTCCAAATTTGCAGATGACACAAAGCTTGGAGGTAAGGTGGATAGCAGAGGAGGTGGTGATCAGATTCAGCAAAGTATTGATACTTGTTAGATTGGGTAAAAGATTGACAGATGGAATTTAACCTCTGAGCAAGTGTAAGGTGTTGGGGATGGGAAAGAACAATGAAAATAGAGATTACATGATGCAAGGGATAATTTTGGAGTGTGTCACACAGGAGAAGGATCTGGGGGTGCTAATAGATACAGGAGGTAAGCAGGTAGGACAGTGCCAGGCAGCTACAGGTAAAGCAAATAGGGTTTTATGTTGTATTCGGAGGGGGATCAATTATAAATCAAAAGAGGTGGTGTTAACATTGTACAGTAATTTAGTCAGGCCACATTTAGAATTTGTGTGCAGTTTTGGTCACCACTGTTCTGGAAGGACATAGATGCCATAGAGAGGGTTCATTACAGGGCTACTGGTTTGATTCCGGACCCAGCTCGACTCAGCTATGAGGAGCGGCTGAAGGAGACAGGGCTTTATACACCAGAAAGGAGGAGGTTACGAGGAGATATGATAGAGATATTTAAGATAATGAAAGGTAGAGATAAAATAAGTGCAGATTAATTATTCAACAGAGTAGACAATGGTAGGACCAGGGGCCATAGCCTGAGAGTAAAGAAGAGGATAGTTAAGACGGTAGTAAGACAGGGGACTTTTACTCAGAGAGTAGTTGATGCATGGAATGGTTTCTCTGGAAAGGTAGTGGCGGCAGAAACAGCTGATAAGTTTAAATCAGAATTGGATAGGTACCTGGAAGTTATGGAGATAGAGGGGTATAGTTATGTTGGCAGGACGTTTAGGTAGCTTGAGTATTGATGGGTGATTGTGTGTATGTGTACGGAGTGCTGTTGGTGGGGGTCTCATCAAGGGGTGTTGTGTGGTGGTTGTTGTGTGTTTTTTTCCCAAGCCCATGCTTCCTCCCCGAAGGGAGGTGGGGGGTGGAATGCAAAAACTACAAAACACCCCACAACAAACACTTAATTAAATATGATAATAATAATAATAATAATAATAATTTAAATTTTTTTTTGCGTTTTTCTTATTTTGATCTGGTGTTGATAAATTGGGTTAGTGTTGATGTGGCGCAGGCATGATGATCTGAATGGCCTCCACCTGTGTAATGTCCTTGTGTTTCCTCGAGTTCTTCACATCCCAACAGGAGGTGGCTCGTGCTCCGTTTCTACCTGGCAAAATCTACACTTGTCCAATTGGCTCAGTCGTGCCATTTTTTTTCAAGCCATTCATGCGGTGTCCTTGGTCTTGGGAATTTATCATGATCCGTTCTCCGTCCCAATTGAGACGACCTCGTCTTAGCCAATCCACTGATCCTTCTTTGTGTATCCCCATTCTGTCCAACTCCTTTTTTTTTTTTTTACTACTTCCATACTCTTTTGTGTTTCTCCCAGTTGTCACTGTATATCTGTTGATATTCCATCTTGTATTTTTCTTTTGTCTTTTTTTGCAATCATTGGGGCTGTATTTGTTGCTGTTTCGGTTTGGTGCCTGTGATCTTCTATTCGCACCTGTTTTGGGAACTTTTTTTTGCAAGGTGAGTGAGAGTTACCTTTTCTGGTGTACAAATTGTATTCGGTAGTCTGTTGAACGTTTCACCTACTCTGCTAATCCTACAGTCGTCACTCTGTGCACTTGATCGAGTTCTCTATCAGGCCGACACCTCCTTTCCTCGGCGGGTACATTCTCGGGAGGCATTGATTTTTGCAGAACATTTTGTGGATTGTGAGGAGTTTCCTTGTTCTGATATCTAGTTTTCTATTCTGCAGCTGTATTGGAACACTGGTACTGCTGGTTGGTTTATGGCTTTGATTTTGTTCCTTGGGAAGAAGTCTGTGTGTCTGTGTCTGTCTGTGTCTGGCTGTGTCTGTCTCGACCGAAACTTTTTTTTTTTTACCATTGTGAGCTCGTTATCAAATGTTCAGAAAAGCTTTATTATGAGAATATGGAGAAGACAAATTAATAATTTGGTCAAGAGGTCAGTCACAAAACATCATCGATTTTCCTTTTGGGTACTCGATGTTGTCGAAAAAAAAAAATTCAAAAAAAAATTTTTAAAAACATTTTTTCCCCTTATTATTATCAGTATTTCCGTCGATATGTTTGTCTGTTGGGTAGTCGATAAAGTGGAAAAAAAATTTTTTTTTTGATCTACCTTATCACTTTTTCCGTCGATATGTTTGTCTGTATGTCTGTCTGTATGTCTGTATGTCTGTCTGTTCGGTCCAGTGCTCCGTTAATACAATGGCGATTTCGATGAAACTTGATGGGTAGGTTCATACCATGACCTAGTTGTGTGCAAATGAGAACCGTTGCTATGGGACACCGTTGCCTAGTAACGGGACTTTGAATTTTTGAAAAATCATAAAAAAATTATTTTTTCGAAAATCAAAAATCGGGCCACGAGCGACTGTGGGCAGTACATTCAGCCATATTGTCAAAAATTTCCAGCCGAATCCTATGATGAAAACTGTCGGAGAAGATAGACTTTGAATGAACCCTGGTCGAAAACAATAAAAAAACGAAGTTGTTATATCTCAGAGACTATGAGTCATATATACATGAAACTGGTATGGTAGGTTCATGGTATGTCCTAGTTATGTGTGAGAAAGAACGGTTGCTATGGACCCTCCGTTGCCTAGCAACGGCCGAAAACCTCTAAATGTGGGGTATTTTAACGAAAAAACAATCTGCAGCATTAACCCTTGAAGCTAGAATCATGAATTTTTTTGTGCTTAATCCTCAGGTCATTCCCCATCGAACGGGCCCATCGCGTCAGGTTCTATTGGGTAGGCGACTACCCATGTCCGCCTACCAGCTTGTCTGTCTGTCTGTCCCTGTTCGGTCCAGTGCTCCGTTAATACAATGGCAATTTCGATGAAACTTGGTTGGTAGGTTCATACCATGACCTAGATGTGTGCAAATGAGAACCGTTGCTATGGACACCACCGTTGCCTAGCAACGGGACTTTGAAATTTTGAAAAATCATAAAAAAATAATTTTTTCGAAAATCAAAAATTGGGCCACGAGCGACTGTGGGCAGTACATTCAGACATATTGTCAAAAATTTCCAGCCGGATCCTATGAAAATCGTCGGAGAAGATAGACTTTGAATGAACCCTGGTCGAAAACAATAAAAAAACGAAGTTCGTTATATCTCAGAGACTATGAGTCAGATATACATGAAACTGGTATGGTAGGTTCATGGTATGTCCTAGTTATGTGTGAGAAAGAACGGTTGCTATGGACCCCTCCGTTGCCTAGCAACGGCCGAAAAACCTCTAAATGTGGTGGTATTTTAATGAAAAAACAATCTGCAGCATTAACCCTTGAAGCTAGAATCATTAATTTTCTTGTGCTTAATCCTCAGGTCATTCCCATCGAACGGCCATCGCGTCAGGTTATATTGGGTAGTCGACTACCCATGTCCACCTACCGGCTTGTCTGTCTGTTTGTTTGTGTGCAGGATATCTCAAAAAGTTGAGGACGGATCCGGATGAAACTTGCTCGACCGGTTGAGTGTGTGGCAAGTATGAATTGATTAGATTTTGGTGAAGATCTGAATTCGAGAATTATTTAATTTCTGAAGTGATTCTTGACCATTGAGAGATAGGGCCAAAATCGATATCTGGCTTGATATCTCAATAATGTATTCGGCCCGATGTGTTCTCATGGAGCAGGCATTGCGTGGCGGAGGTATGCTCTCTACCGAGTGCCCTTCTAGTTTTTAGATGTTTTCTTCATGTTTAGTATGTGAAGGAAAAAGAAGAAAAAGAAGAAGAAATCTGAATACAAAGTGGACGCGAACGGACTTTGCATTTTCAGATGCGTTCTAGTTACTTTTGCTGTTCGAAGCGGCCATGGAATGGCCGCTTCGATAAAAATGCTACGATAAAAATGACATAGCCTGAGTCAAGCAAGCACGTGTGGTGGCCTGCACCGAGAAGGGCACGTGTGTCTGGGAATAACATTGGACCTGAGCTTGTGTTTGAAAAACTTTTTGAAATGCAGATTTACTTCTTTTGTCCTGCGGTATTCATGTTCACATTCTCTACACACTTAAAATGCAGGAGAATCAGCATCACATCAATGGCTCATCCAAAATCCCCTTTCTGTATATAATCAGACAGTTTCATTTACTTATTGTTTTAATTTACTTGAAACACACTTCACATTATTATTTCAGCCTAATCTATTATTGTGCTGCATATGGTCACAGCAGTGATAGCAATGACTACTTTTACAAAATACAACAACATCGGATAGTTTACATCCATGAGATTGCAGAAAAACAGTCAACTTCACTTCCTTTATAAAAGATGACCAGATCACAAATGTTATCCACAGGTACTCAAATAAAACTGCAGTTTCATTTTATGTGTCTTCATAGGGATATACAATGGCCTGCAAAAGTATTTTTGGGGGAGTTGCGTGAAAGTTTTGTTTACCCACTCCTGATTGATGCCAACACAAACATGCACAATGGTGTGTAGAGAATGTGAACGTGAATACCATAGGAAAAAAGAAGCAATCCGGATTCGGATCTTCACCAAAAATGAATCAATTCTTCCTTATCACACACCCAACATATCCACCAAGTTTCGGCCGAATCTGTCTGCAACTTTTTGAGATATCGTGCTATATATCATTTTTGGCACGATCTCTCAATGGTGAAGAATCACTTTAATAATTCTCATAGTCGGATCCTGATCTTCACCAAAATCTAATCAGTTCGTCCTTGTCACACACCCAACCTGCCCACCAAATTTCATCTGGATCCGTCCACAACTTTTTGAGATATTCTGCACACACACACAGACAGACAGACAGACAGACAAACAAAGACAGAGAAGCATGAAAACATAACCTCCTTCTCCTTCTGTGGCGGAGGTAAAAAAACATCCTTGAACATTCATCCTGTACATGCAAGCAGTCTAAGTGCAGAGTCGGGGAGGCAGATGACGAATGCTGCGTGTCTTTAGGCATCCCATGCACAGAACGATGCTCCTATCATACATGTGAGAATAAAGATCGACCAACTCCCACTGATGTCGATGATGCAGACAGTGAGCCTGAGGACATGAGTGGAGGAGATGATGGGCTAGATTACTTGAACATGATGACTTTCAAGAAGTCATATTTAATGAAGTGTGGACAGTAAGTCGATGCAGGAGATGCACGACCTTAAAGCTGGTGCCATTTCCATGTAACCCCAAATGATACTTCAAATTTTGGGTGTAAAGTATCAACGTGCAACTTCTGAAAGTAGGATAAGTTACAATAATGATTAGGCATATCTTAGCTACACTTTAAACAATATTTCATCCTCTACCAAGGAGTGAACCACAACAATCAATTTATGAAGGCAAGGGCCTATAGTCTAATAGAGAATCTTCACAAACTACTCCAAAGTGATAAAGCTAGAAAATTCAGATAAAATGTGAATAAGTTCGATTGACAGAGAAAAATCAGATGAATCTCAGTTGTACAAGTATTCGAACCTTTTGCTTAATTAAGATGCTTTTTCACAAACTCTATAAAGCTTTTCGATGTGTTTTTTTTTCTTTTTTCTTTCAGTGATGGCTTCTTTGTTGCCACCTGTCCATGCAGGCGAGCTTTGTGAAGGGGACGGGATATTGTTTCCTGATGAACACTGACCCCCATCTCGGACAGAGCCTTGCAGATCTTTCAAAGTCATTGTTGGATATACAGTGACATCATGAACCAGTTTTCTGCTTGCCCGGCTGCTGAGGTTGGATGGGTGACCCGATCTGGATAGAGTCTGGGCGGTATGATACGTCTTCCACTTTTTAATGATGGATTTCACCATACTCAAAGGGGTAATGAGTGACTTTAAAATATTCTTATAATCCTCTCCTGAACGGTGATTCTCCACCACTTTGTGTTTGAATTTTTTGGAAAGCTCCTTGGTCTTCATGTTTACCTTATTGATTGACCAAGTGAGTTGCACCTTAAAACTCCTTGGGGAAGTGGAGGAGCTCGATATATATA
>CM068955.1:177989520-178000795 GCA_035128595.1 Eptatretus atami | reverse complement strand
CCGCTCGACTGACTCCTCTCCTCAACTCAACTCCCGGCTTGGCGTCCCAGCGCGCCCTTTTATGGGGTACGGGGGTGCGTTTTGGTCTTTTACCTATGACCCTTCACCCCCTGCTGGCTCCGCCCTTTTTGTCATTTTGATCCGATCTTGCCGTCAAATGCAGAGAAAAGCGGACGTGGTTGAAATCACCAGCCCTCACCCCAACGAGGGAGTCCCCGCGTCTGTCGGCAGAGAATGCCGCTCCGTCCGTGGAATGCCGTTGCTGCGAAAAGATGCGGCGTCTGTGGAGATGAAGTGAGGAGACGTTTTTGTTTTGTTGATGTTGTGAGGGATGTTGGCGGTTGTTGCGAAGGTGGTGAGGAGATGTTGGCGGTTGTTGAGAAGGTGGTGAGGAGATGTTTGTGGTTGTTGGTTAAGGTGGTGAGGAGATGTTGGCGTTGTTGAGAAGGTGGTGAGGAGATGTTGTTGTTGGTTAAGTGGTGAGGAGATGTTGGCGGTTGTTGAGAAGGTGGTGAGGAGATGTTGTTTAAAATAATGAGAGAACAGAATAACACGACCTCAAAGATGCACAGCCCGGTTACACGAATAAATCACGTTAGACATCGGTGGGGAAATCTATCTGGACACACACTTATCGACATAACTGATTTGCGGAACCTGAATGGTGTTCTGTGAATTTCCACAACCGTAACATATATATATATATATTATATTATATAATATATATATATATATATATATAATATATATAATTACATAATATATATATCAATAATATATATATAAATATAAATATAAATATATATATTATATATATATATATATATATAATATATATATATTATCTCTATTATAATACCAAGCTTGCACACTTAAAACTCGGCTGCCGTCACACGATCCCTATGAAATTGCTGTGGCACTTGCGGACATGCCGACAATGTTTGGGAAGTCTTGGCGTTCCATAGTACACTTGCATTTTGCACAATGCGTATTTTTGTCATTCCCCGTGTACGGTCTGTCGTCTGCTACCAGCTATGTTGTACTGCTATCCCGTGCATGTGCACGGGTATCGCTAGTATAATATATTATATACACACATACACATCAAACACACCTGACTGTTATGGTGAGCATCGCCGCAAATTATGTCTCGCACAGTAAAACCGCATAATCCGCACAGAACAACTATCCGTCTGCCACCCAGACAATTGTTCCTGCTAATGCAAATCATTCAACCAGAAGGCACGTGATGTACCCAGCAGGAAAATCGAAACATGAGGACTGTGAGGAGCTCTCCGCTGATCCCCATTGGACACAGTCCTCACCAAAGCATCGCCTCCAACACAGTTCAAGTAATCACCTGCTATCTCCACATATATAATTCAAGGAATCAGACCACGATCCTTGGCACAAGGTCATCAAGGGTGAACTGCGAGGTTATCAAGGGCTGGTATTTCCTGTGAAAACGTCATAAACTGACACATTGACTTGCATCTGATATTTTCCAACATCTGATATTTTCTTTTCCCATTGACCTTCCCCTGTTGCTACCTCAGAATGCCACACTTCTCTCTTTTCTCCCTCTCTCCCATGTTCCTTCATGTTGGCCCCATGGCAGTGTGTTGCCTTCTACCCTCTCTCACCTCGCTCTTCCATGAGCCTAGATTTTATCATCAAGTCATATAGTCAATTAGTTCCATCAAGTCGTGTCCAACTTCTGGTGACATTCGTGATCAGATTTCTCTCAACTTCCCTATCCTGCATTGCCTCCCGAATCTCTGACAGAGCAGCTTGGTTGCAGCCTTTACTCCATGTTCCATCCAGCACATGCAAGGTCTGCTTCGTCCCCTCAACCATATCCAGCAAGGTTGATTTCTCCAGATTTCCGTTTTCTGAATGCATGACGTGTCCAAATTATGATAGTTTCTGTTTAGCATCAATGCCTCCAATGCACATGGTGGTCTAATTTCTTCAAGCACTGATTTGTTTGTTCTTCTTGTAGTCCATGGAATTTTAAACGTTAGTCTCCACACCATTTCTCAAAACTGTTAATCTTCTTTCTTTCTTTCTTTCTCTTTCATGACACATCCATATTCATTGTAACTGGAAATACCAGAGCATGCCCCAGCCTCCTCTTGGATTGTATCGTCACATCTTTGTCTTTCCAGATATTTGTCAATCCTGACATTGCTGTTATCCCCAATTGATAGCAGTCTATTAATTTCTCCTCTTCATTCTCCAATCTTAGAATCCAGGATCCGAGGGTCCTGATTTCAAATCCCACTTGCTGTTGAATTAATACCAGGTGGGGTTGACTCAGCCTGTCATCCTTCTGAGGTCGGTGAAATGCGTACCAGCTTGCTGGGATTATCGAGTCATTCGAGTATCTGTGTCGGAGTGGAGACCCCTCCAGGATTGTGCCCAACAGCCCAGGAGACTGCTTCAGCAACACCAATGCTCTGCACAAATATGGTCCCAATGGATTTGGATTTTTGATTTTCTTCACTGTCTGTAGCAGTTTCATTAAGTCCTCTTTACTTTCTGCCAACAGAGTAGTATCATCAGCATACCTAAGGATTTATTTTTTTTTTATACCTTGTCGAGGCTCGTGTGGAGAGCTAACACACAACGCACAGCAAGGGGGGCATGAGACAAGAGGGACAGAAGTGGGAAGGAAAAAACAGTGGGGAACAGAGACATTAGGAGATCTGTGGAAGGAGAGGGATGGGGCGGGGAACATGGGGAATACAAGATGGACATTACAGGGACTTTCAGGAAGGAAAGCAGGGAATTTGAAGGAGGTGGGCTTGGGTGGATTTACGGGGGTAGAAAAAATCGAGGATTTGGATGGGGGATGATACTGGTGGTGAACAGCTGTTTTGAAGGCCTGGAGGGAAAATGGGATTGAATAGAGTGAGGGAGTTTATTCCAAAGGCGTGGAAAAAGAGGAATGAAAGAATGAAGTGTAGCAGTGATTCGTGATTTTGGTAGTTTTACCAGAAGGGGTTTTGGCGGACCTTGAGCGCCCTGCGGAAATATGGTGCGGAAAATCGCAGAGAGAGCAGGGGGGGGGGCGAGGCTGGAAAGGAGACGTAGAAGACAGAAAAGACCACGACCAGTCTGTGATGAGAGAGTGAGAGGCCCAACGACTCAGCGTCATCGTGGGAGATGCCAAAATGATTCAAATGCCTTGGTTTCCAAGGGTGAAGCCGAAAAAGGTGGGAGGCAGAGGCACCCAGCCAGAGGGGAGAGGAGTACTCCATCAGGCTGTGGACGAAAGCTTTGTAAGTGGTCAGGAGCTCAGGTGGGCCGAGGAAGGACTTTGCTCGACGGAGGATTCCCAGTCGGCGACTGGCTTTGGAGGCCAGGTTGGAAATGTGGCTTTCCCAGGAAAGGTCAGGCAGATAGTGAGACCCAGAAGCTTGAAAGAAAGGACTTCTTCCAGAGGATTTGTAAGAAAGTGGATGGGGGGTTTTCTAAACAGTCCTTTCAGAGAGACATCGTGAGAGTGTGAGATTTGTCCGGATTGAAAGACATGTTCCATGTGTTGGACCAGTTTGTGATTTTACCCAGATCTGAAGTGAGCGAAGAAGCTGCCTGCTTGCCGGTCTGAGGGATAACAGATGTATGGCAGAGGGTGGAGTCATCAGCAAAGAGATAAGAGGATTTTCCAGAGAGTCGGAGAGATCATTGATGAAAACCAGAAAAAACAGGGCCCAGAACGCTGCCTTGAGGAACTCCAGCCTGGACAGGAAGAGGGGATGAAAGAACTCCATTTAGGGCCAGACGTTGGCTAGACAGGAGAGGAAGTCAGCGAGCCATGAGAGGAGATGGCCTTGGATACCATAGGAAGAGAGTTTGGTGAGCAGGGCAGGGTGCCAGACCGTGTCAAAAGCACGTGATATGTCCAGGGATAGGCTCTGATTTGATGTCGGCATTGAGGACCTCCATCCATTGTTGGAGAGCAGAACCGCATATCCAGGTAGAGTGACCTGGTCTGAAACCAAATTGAAGATCGGAAATCAACCATTGGAGAAGAGGAAGGATTTAATGTCTGAAGCGATGATGGATTCCATAACCTTGCTGATGATTGGCAGAAGGCTGATTGGTCTGTATTTACAGGTATCTATTTTTGCACCTTTTTATGCAGGGCAGTAATGTTTGCTGATTCCAAGCAGCAGGCAGATGACCTTGAGCAAATGAGAGGTGAATAGAACAGAGAGAGGGTGAGCAAGAGCAGAAGAGCAGGTTTTTGAGACACTGTGGCTGATGCCTCTGGACCTTGTAGAATCTGAGTCGAGGTTGACAGCACGCTCTCCACCTTGTCAGGAGAAAAGGACACAGAGTCCAGAGACAATTGGGTGCGACTGGGTAAGGTGGGTAGAGAAGCGATGGGTTTTGGACACAAAGATTTCGATGGAAAACCGAGTTAGGCATTCAGCCTTTTCACGTGCGGTATCAGCAATGTGGCCATTTGAGGTGAGGGAGGTGAACATACACCAGAAACAGATTTGAATAGACGCCACCAGGATTTTGAGGAGGGAGAGAGGTTTGAAAGTTCAGACTTGAGCTTAGAAAGATGTGTTTTCTGGCTCTCCTGAGGGTAGATGCACACTTGTTCCGAGCTTTATGGAAAGAACTGAGTTACCCTCAGTTGGGTTTGCTTTCCAGAGGCAAAGGCAAGTTGTTTCAGGACAACTGCCTCGCCACAGGCTTCAGTGAACCAAGGGTGGGAGGAAGGGTAGGACAACTGAACACGAGAGGGATAAATCTTGTGCCTGAGGGAGAGCAAGTTTCTTTGAAAGAATTCCCAGGATGAGTTGATGTTTGAGAAAGTAGAGATAGGAGACCAGTCTATAAGTTTGACAGCTGCTTGGAGACCCTGCCAGTCGGCTTGAGTGAAATGCCAGACTCGACGGCGGTGAGGTGGTTCTCTGATAACAGCCAGAGAGATGTCCACTTTGACAAGGACGTGGTCAAAATAAACCTATTGGAGCGAGGAGAGCAGCAGATATTGTCAGGGAAATTTGTCAAAGTCAGATCCAGAAGAGATAGAGTACCATTGGTTGAGATCCGGGTCTGGAAGTTGACTGATTGAGTCAGTCCCAATGAGTCGCAGAAAGCTTTTGCTGAAGTGCCATGACAGGTGAGAGAGGTACCCACACCTAGCCACTGGCATAATGACAATTGAAGTCGCCGCATAAGAGGAAGAGAGAGTTGGATGAGAAGATAGAAGTTGGACCATGTTTTCGGATAGTGAGGTGTAGATGGAGTCATCACTGTTAGGTGGACGGTACAGTACACATATAAACATGAGGTGGGAGTGGAGAGGAAGCCGTAGCCAGAGGTATTCCGGGGGGTGTGGGAGTGAGGGCAGTGCATGGAGAGTGAGGAATAGAGTCTTTGATGAAGAGAGCAACTCCTCCACCAGGACGAGCTCAGGTCTGTCACACGGAGGAGGGAGTAACCAGGGAGAGATACTTGGGAGTCAGATACGTCTTGGGGGAGTAAAGTTTCTGTTGGGCAGATTATGTCTGGTTTGTCAGTGGCAACCTGCATGGAAAGATCTGAAAGGTTTGAGTGAAGGCCCCGGATATTTGAGGTCCACACTGTTAATGAAGAGGGAGGGGAGGAGGCTTTGGGTGTAGGGAGGAGAGGGGAGGGTAGGACAAGGGACGAGGGGGGGGAGGTAAGGAGGGTTGTTGAAAGAGTGTGGGGGATTGCAGAATAGCTAGGGAGGGGGCAAATGAGGAGGAGAAAAGGCTCTGTGGTGCTGGGGGAGAGGGTGGACAAGAGAGGATGCAGAAGGCAGTTGAGGATTTGAGGAGGTGGAGTGAAGAGATGGAGGTGAGAGGGCAGTGGAAGGAGGCAGCTTTGTGGATGAGAGAGGGGGGGGGGGACTTTGGGAAGGATGAGTGAGGGGGGGGGTGAATGGTGGGAGAAGGGTGAGTGGAGGGTTTTTAGAGAGGTGAGAGGGAGGCTTGGAGAGAGAAGAGTGTGATGGTTGCTTTGAGAGTGAGGGGTGAGTTGGCACTGAAAATGGAAAAAAGAATGGTTGATGGAAAGCGAACATTCATTGCAAACTGGTTTTTTCAGTTTTAGGTCAGAGATGGATTTAACAACAATTCTTGATCGATGCAATAAAGGCGAATTCAGAGAATGGAGAGAAGAAACGCTGTAACAGTTGGTTTTTTTAGGCAAGGTATGAAGGAAAGGTCGAATTGAGAGCAGTCTGTGAAATAGTAGATATGTGCATTATGATACAGTAAAGAGAACCACATGTGTGAAAGAGGAAGATGAAGCATTATAAGAGATCGTTTTTATTACTATTATTATTTGAGAGAGTTTTTATTCAGATTAGGTCATGGAAGTGTTGTTGAAAAAATTGTGAGGTGAATGGTGAAATTGGATCGATAAATGCAGGGGGTGTAAACAGATCACGTGGTTACGGGAGAAAAACTTGGCTATGGGAGGTGGAAAGTCAAAAGTGAAAATATTTATTTTAAATAAGGATTGCGTAACATTCGGAAAGGGGAAGGTTGAAGTAAAATCGTCGAAGTGTGTGGTGAATTTGGAATGGTAAACGCAGTGTGAAGCTGATGGATCGATGAAAAGTTACAGGTGGTGGGTGTATAGATCGAAAGGATACAAGGAAGATTATTGATTTTTTTGATGAACAGGTAAGATTCGGGAATGGAAGGTTGTAGGAAGAAATCATGAAGGTAATGGCAAGAGAGGGTCAGCTCAGTTGAATAAAGATGGTGTGTCGGGAGGAGGAATAAGAAGAGGAAGAAGAATACGAATCGAGACTCGTCAGTGTGCAAGGAGAAAGGTAGTTTTTTATATATTTTTTGGATTTAAGACAAGAAATAGAGTGTTTCGTTGGGAGGGAGGGGAACGTTGGAAAAGTGGGGAAAATAGGAATTGAAGGTAATGGGGAGAAAATACAAATAAACACGATCATACGAGGGGAGGGATGGGTAGGCCTCAAGCACCCAGTGAGACAAGGTCGTCGAAAACTCACAAAATAGCACGATTTTTGAAACAAACCCGAACTAGGAACACACAGTAACATCTAGGTGAGAAAATAAACAGTTAAAATGGGACCGATAACGACCGAAAACTTAACTTTGAGATCGTCAGCAGAGAGCCCTGAAGGAGACCTGCCAATGCTCCAAACCCAGAACCGGAAGCCAGAATACCTAAGGATGTTGTTAGATCTTCCTCCAATCCTGACTCCAGCCTCTGAAATCCAAGTTTGATTTCCTCATGATGGACTCACTATACAGATTAAAAAGATAAGGGGAGAGAATTTTCCTTTCCAAAAGGTAAGGGGAGTGACCCCCATCTGAAACATTTTCCAATTCCAAACGATTCTGTCTCTCCACACACTGTTCTTGCTGTCACTTCTGTTTAGTGTACAGGCTTCTCAGATATATTAAGGAGGAGGAGATTGGGACCATACTCTGTGCAGAGCGTTGGTGCTGCCTAAGCAGTCTCCTTGGATATTGGGCACAATTCTGGACGGGTCGCCACTCCGACACAGTATACCAGCATGCTGGCACTCATTTTGCCGACCTCGGAAGGATGACAGGTCGAGTTAACCCCACCTGGTATTAATTCAACAGCTGAGCGGGATTTGAACTTAGGACCCTAGGATCCAAAGCCCGCCACCCAAACCATTAAGCCAACACCAGGCATAGATACATAAAGTGCTCCGACATACCCATTTCTCTCAGCATAATCCACATCATTTCATGATCAACACAATAAAAGGCTTTGCGATCTCTACCATAAGAGGTGTGTGCGCGTGCGTGCGTGCGTGCGTGCGTGCGTGCGTGTGTGTGTGTGTGTGTGTGTGTGTGTGTGCGTACGTGCGTGCATGCGTGCGTGTGTGTGTGTGTGCGTACGTGCGTGCATGCGTGCGTGTGTGTATTGTGTGTGTGTGTCATCATTTTTATCAGAGATGGCCAAACGGATCTTGGTCAAACTTTCAGAGGTTCATCACTGAGCAGGGAGTGTTTTAGGCAAAAAATAATTGAAACAAAAAGTTGAATTTTGTAAATCGCTCTTTAGTGCCGAAAACTTTGTAGCTATGTAAAAGCTAATATGTAATGATTCCCGACCCCATTCCTTAGTGGATATAGGAAGGTGTTTTCGGCTCCTATAAAAAAAATAGGAAAAAAACAAAATTTGATTTAGTCAAAATGCCAACAGGATTAGAACAGCACGAGGAAACATCAGGTACCCCTGCTAGTATAACATAAAACAGAAAGACACTTCCTTTGATATTCCTTAGCTTTTTCCATGACCCACCTCAGATTTGTGATTTGATCTCAAACACCTCTTCCTACAGATCTCTGCATTTTGCAGCCAACAAACATCTCAAATACATTTCTGGATGATGGACATGTACCTCAGAACTGTACAGTTAATCTCCTGTAAATTGCAGCTGGTTTGACTTTTATTTTCATGAGAAAATCAATTTCACAACAATGTGACATAGTCGATGAAACAATGCTCACAGCCCTCTTGGAAATACTCAGAATCCTTTGCTCGGTTGTGACATCACATCACAAAGAGAGACCAGATTTTACCACAATCACGCAACAGACTTTCAGCAATTTGTCATTGTTTTGTTTATCATTATGTCCAACAAAAAGTTGAGGTTAACCTTGACTAAATATATCTATCTATAACACAGAACAGATGCGTTTATGGCTATACGTATATATATTATAATATATATATATATATATATATATATATATATATAATATATATATATATATATATATATGTGTGTGTATATAATTATACTGTATATACAGGGGGCTGCAAAAGTAGGTATACAGTAATGAAAAACAAAACGTGCACATAAAACGTATTTTATTGATTATACAAGCATATCAATATAACATACCAATAATAAACATATCAATAATAAACATATTAATCCCTCAAATGTTCAAACTGTTTGCCCCCGGCATTCACACACTCCACTATAATCCTTACTGTATACCTCCTTTTGCAGCCCCCTGTATATATTGTATATGCATAGATAGATTATATATGATATATATCGATATATATCGATATATATATATATATATATATATAATATATATATATATATATATATATATATATATATATAGTTCGATAAGTTGTTGGAAAATGCCGCAAATGTCAAATCTGCTAATGTCGGGGCATTGTTTCAATGGGAAAAAGGGGGATAGGTTCCGGGCAGTTCATGATTCATAAGGGAAAATTAAAAAATCCTGTGAAAAAACTGCAAAACTGCTGATGAGAAACTATGAATACGCCCACGAAAAAGCACAACAACAAAAAACCGCGAATATGCCTGCAAAAACCACCAAATACGCAAAGCACAGTGCCACAAATGTCGAAGCATGTCGCATTTTATCAATCACGAATACGTGGGTTCCGTGAATAGCGAATCTGTGAATAGCTCAGTCTGACATATATAAGACTGGCAGGGGTACCCGGCATTGCCTGGTGCTGTTTTCATTCTGTTGGTATTTTGAAGAAATGTATTTTTTTATGTTTATTTGTTGTGTGAGCCGAAAACACTTCCTTCCCTATGCCCACTAAGGAATGGGGTTGGGGATCATTTAATATTATCTTTCACGCAGCTACAAAGTTTTAAGCACGACAGAGTAATTTAAAAAAAAAAATTTATTTTACATATTTTTCAAAATTTTGAAAATTATAATATGGAGTATGATATGTTGTGATCAATAAAATTTATTTCAAAAAGTACAAAAATTATAAAGTTCATTTCCATGACTGTGACGCAGCACATTGCCCACCATAGGTCGGCCAAGAAGGCTACTGCCACCCATTTCCTTCGAGATGCCCAGAGGGCGGGAATGCCCGCTAATTATTCTCATAAAAGCCAGATAAGATTATTTCCTAGAATTGGAAACTCATGCTCGATAGTGCAACTGGTTTTAGAGGGAATATATAAAACTACAAAATATAATTTGAAGCAAATGCGTCGATGGATATGCCTTCGCCCATGATAGATGTGAACCCACTACAGTGTATGATCTCAATTTAAAAAAACAGCAAGGTATCCTGTCGTGCATTAAGCTTTCCTGAGATTAGCTTTCATGAAAATGATATTGTTGTGAAAAAAAATTGTGGCTGAAATTAAGACCATTCCTGCAGAACAGTCAGATTAAACTCAACACATGTTCCAAAATTGTTGGCAAAGTCAAAGGACAAAGGGAACGGAGATCTCGTCCAAAGTATGAGCATGTGTTATTGTTCATGAATATTCTGTGGTAGTCACCAGAGCCAGGAAAAGGCTTGTTATTTCTCCTGAACCTTGGCAATGCTTGAAGGACTTTCATGATGACATTTTAGACAGATAACAAGGAGGGATATTTCATTACCAAGGGACATTTTTTTAAGTTTAAGATCTGTTTGTATGAAGGTGTGTTTAATTGAGGATAAAATTTTGCACTTTTTTTGATTTGTCTTCAAATAGACAGGCATTATTCATCGTGCAACATGAAAGCCGTGGATTCAATGTTTGTTATGGAAAATATGTTTTCATTGCTTTGCATTGGTCAGGAGTTCATGGGAGAGCAAAAGCGACAAAACTAAATACAGGTCGTCAGGGCTGACATCTGAACAGGGGCTTGGAGCATATGAATGCTGTGTGCATGACAGTGAAAGGCCATGTGTGTCATAATAAATTAAAAAGAGATGACGTGGTATATATATATATATATATATATACCTAATCACCCCTCAGTATACTACTACATAATTATAGTTATATATATATATATTATATACTATACTCAGCGTTTTTAGAACACCCTCATTTTCCCAGTTTTTACTGAAATTTAAGCAGTTTAATGTTTCAATGTACGTACTCTGAAATAAAGCATCGAACAAATAAACAATTGCAATAAAAGAGAAATCATGGAAACGTTTTGTTGAACAAAATTTAATCTAAATTTTTGACTCATCAAAACCCCCTAGCCCGACCTTTTGCAGATATAACAACCGAACATACTCGTGGCATTCTTTCCACAATGGAAATCAAATATTTTTCGGAAAGTTCTTCCCAACACTGTTGCAAAAGTTCCCACAAATGTGTTGCACTTGCAAGTTGCTTTGGTTTCACCCTTCTGTCCAGTTCATCCCAAACCAGCTCGATGGAGTTTCAGTCTGGAGACTGTGCTGGCCATTCCATGATTTGAAGCCTACCATCTTGTTCTTTTCTTCTAAGGTAGTT
>CM068955.1:177971459-177989510 GCA_035128595.1 Eptatretus atami | reverse complement strand
TTTGGGTCGTTATCTTGCTGTAGGATGAACCTCTGACCAACTAGGCGTAGACCAGAGGGTATTGCATGGCACTGCAAAATGCTGTGGTAGCCCTTTTGGTTGAAGGTGCCAGTCACTCTGTGCAAGTCGCCGACTCTGGATCCAGCAAAAGAGCCCCAGATCATCACGCTTCCCTCCATGTTTGACAGTTTGTGTCACACACTGAGGAACCATCCTTTCGCCTACTCGACGGTGTACAAAAACCCTGCGTGATGAACCGAAGATTTCAAATTTTGATTCATCGGTCCATAAAACCTTCTTCCAGTTTTCAGTAGTCCACTGGCGGTGCTTCATGACCCAGGCAAGCTTCTTTTCTTATTTTGCCATCTTAGCAATGGCTTTCTTACTGCAACTCGACCTGTAAAACTGCAGCTCGAAGTCTTTCTCTTCACAGTTGAAACTGAGACTTCCTTACTTTGACCAGTATTAAGCTGTGCTTGAAGCTGCTGTCCTGTAAGCTGTCTATCACACAAGCTGTTGACTCTCAGAAACTTGTCTTCTGATTGTGTTGTGGCTTTGGGTCTGCCAGAACCTCTTTCTGTCAGAGTTTCCTCCAGTTTCCAAGTGCCTTTTGATGGTGTAGAAAACTGTACTCACTGACACCTTGGCTTGCTTTGCAATTTCTCCAAAGGAAAGACCTACACTTTTAAGGGTTATAATGGTTGTCTGTCTTCCTTTTAATTGTCTTTTTCTCGCCATTATGATAGCAATATACTACTTCCTGCAGTGCAATATTGTCCAAATAATGCTGCAGAGGTGTAGCAACACAGTCTGTTCCAACACTGCTTTTATACAGACAGAGGGTTTGTAACTATAATCAACAAACGTTGGGACACCTGTCGGAATTGTTTGCATCAACTTTCAAGGCTTAATTTACTTCCATTGCTGCAGAACTGCTGCAGTTGCTAACGCATTACTTGTCCCTGAAAAGGGCCTTTTTAACAACTCTGAAATTTACATTATTTTTCAGTTTTTGGTCATCTAAACTTTTATTTTTAAACCTCTGGTAGTTTACCGCTTTGCTTTGTACCATTTCAGGTTATTTACTGGACTTTAACTGCTTAAATTTCAGTAAAAACTGAAAAATGGGGGTGTTCTAAAACTTTTGACCAGAGAGATTATATCTACTAAAATTAGTGTGATGGACACAATTTACCTTAAAATAAAAAAAAACACAAACCAGGCTTTTTCACTTCACTGTCAGGCGAAGGCAACCCTCAACTCATGTTGCAGGTGTTTGGCAGCATACTCTCCCTGCTTGCTACATGTGGGTTGACGAGAGTAAGCAGCAATTGGAATCGAACCCACACCATCCATCGGAAAGGGAAACAACTCCGACCACATAATGATCCAAATACATTTGATATATGGTTTTAGAAGCCATCATGGAAATTTTGGCTTGATGATTAGAACACACTAAGCCTGGTGTTGACTTAATGGTTAGGGTGGTGGGCTTGGGATCCTTGGGTCCTGAGTTCAAATCCCACCCCACTGTTAAATTAATACCAGGTGGGGTTGACTCAGCCATTCGAGTATCCTGTGTCGGAGTGGCTACCTGTCCAAGACTGTGCCGAGTAGCCCAGGAGACAACTTTGGCAGCAGATGCTCTGTACGGAGTATGTATGGTCCCAATGGATGGATGAATAGATTAGAACAGGAAGCTCTAATAAATGTACCAGTTACTATCGGAATCATTATACAAACTTATATAAACAATATCTCTTACTTGTGAACAGGAAATTAAAGAACATGATGTATTAATTGTTAATATACACTAATTTAGAATCATTTTTGTCATTCATATACACTCAGTTCGAACTTCATCCCTGCTGTTTCATGTTGCTCAACATGAGCTTCTCATCCAATTACAGACGACTGGAAAAAAAAAATTCCATGTGGGTATAATTCAACAATGATGTAGTCCATAAACAGAAATGAAGAACTCACACATGCCAAATATATTCAGTAATTGTACACAATATGAATGTTTATGACTCACAAATTCCAGCCTTTCATCACTTACTGTAATCATTAAGAAGATGCAAGACTGTTGTGAAGGGACCAAATATGGAGATTACACC
Source organism: Eptatretus atami (assembly GCA_035128595.1). Lineage (NCBI taxonomy): Eukaryota > Metazoa > Chordata > Myxini > Myxiniformes > Myxinidae > Eptatretus > Eptatretus atami. The sequence continues at coordinate 177,987,390 of CM068955.1, read as the reverse complement.
AGAAGAGAGAGAGGTGGAAAGAACGCCATTATTGACGATAATTTGATACTTTTTATGGGAAGAGTGTGTGTAAAATTTTCGTCATCGCTGGAGGCTGTAAACATGTTGAAAAAAAAGTCATCAAAACCATGATTGTGGAAAAGATTATACCCACTCATCGGTGAGAGTAGACGTCAGCATGGATGACGATGACATCATTGCAGTTAACTTGTATATTTCAACACATCTGTACTGTATTGCCAAGAAAAAGTATTAAAAGTATTCCAGTGGAAAATTTGGCTTATTTAGCATTCCCATCTGAACTGGTGGCTCATGATGCTCAGAACCCAAGTTCAAATCACATCTATTGTCAGTATTTTCCATTGTCTACTCTTATATATATACTACTACTGCCTCGATAGCGACATAAACAGTGCATAGGTTTAACCTGGGTTTGGATAGGTATCTAGAAGAAGGGTGCATCAACATTAACAGGACTGGTTTGTAGCTAGGTATGGATGGGTGATTGTGTATCAATTGTTGTGATTTACATGTTGAGCTATATTGTGATGTCAGTATGGGGGGGGGGGGGGGTCCGGTTTCAAAAAAGTTGAATATGCAAGTTCATTCCTCACCCAACAACCCACTTCATGTCGAAAAAAAAAATCTGAAAAAACACCCTGGTGATGTTCCGATGCCTGCCCCACACCTCTCTCCAGTTAAATTAGGCCTCGCCAACAGGTGAAAGTGCCGTCTCATCGAAAGGTGAAAAAGGTATGTTTATTCATATCTCACTCCACATTCCAGTGTAGCCACTTCATTCCCCCTCCAACCTTAAAATAAAAAAATAAAACCGAAGAACAACAATCACTCTGAAGATGTCCCTCTGCCTGCGTCACTGCTCTTTGCCCCAATTATAATTGTTGCCATGGCGTCCTCCTTGACACCTCTTGGCCTGTTCTTCAGTAAAACTAATTAAAAAGTGCCAAGATTCGAATAAACATATGTTGAATTAATGTTGTATTTATAGTGCATGCATGATACGTCGTTACAGTGAATTGATCACAAAATATAGCACAGCAAAGTGAATGCATCAACATGATGGGTGTTCAGCTCACTCTGACTTTTTAATGATGATGATGATGATATGTACCATCATCTTTACATAGCGTTTGTGCTGCTTATGCAGTTTCTTGACACGAGCTATGCTGGGTGGTTTGCCATTGCCTTCCGAGCAGTAGTTGGAGCAGGAATTTGCGGTTTGTTCAGGATGACGGCGATAGCTCGCCTACTCTTCGCGAAGGATGCAGTGGGATCTTAAACGTCCACCAACTAATGCTGGCAGACGGGACGCCAGGTTTTACGTCCATCCGAGGGACGACACACACACGTTGATGAATCACGCTGCCAGTGAAACACCGGGACAACAGTTTATCGGTGGGACGAGATTCAAACCCAGGATAAAGAGCTTAGAGGTGAGTGTGTGGACCTCCTCTAGGCCATCCAGCCAGCCCATGATCAGAGATACTCATGATAATTCCTTAGCAAATTATACTGTGGAACTCCAACTACATTATCCTAAATTTGATGAAAACATTGAGTGTGTTTGTGACATTAATTAACACGTACACGTCATACAACTTTCAATACAAGGAAAGTCTGAGGTTGGCAGAAGCCTTTTGGCCCATCCTGCCAATACCCTGTGCAGTATCCACACCCTATTAACATCGAGGGATGCTGGGGGTGGGTGTGGGGTTATGTTGTCGAATATCTCCATACATTTACATCAAATGTTTAAAAATTATTCATGTGAGAAAGAGAATCAGTGGGTGCTTTTTCTCATTTAGCCTATTATTTAAGGGTTTGGAACTTATATGGGTGGATAATGAATAATGATAAGGAAGAGGAGAAAAATCAGACTCGTGTGCAAGCACAGGATTGTAAAATGGCAATCCCTAGATGTCAAATGGTCCTCCTTCTTTAACATTATTTGATCTCCCATGTGGAAGCATGAATCGATCAAAATACAATAGGTTATTATTCAAAGAACAATTCCGATTCAATTCACCAACTCAAATCAGGCATGTCCCTTTAATCATCCCATTTATTTATATTCGATGGTACTACCACCATTAACTAATCCAATATAACAACTCAATCCTTTTACTTATCAAATTCATTAATAAAGAGGAAATTCTGCCAGGGTGCCAGCATACAACAGCCATGGGATCTTCAACGTCAACAAACTAATTGCAGACAAAATAGTCTGACAGCTAAGATGCGTGTACGCTCGCCTTTGAAGTATCTCGCCTGGGTTTGAATCTCGACCCTGCTATAAACAGCCATCCTGGTGTTTCACAGGCAGGGTGATGCATCGGTGAGTGTGCCGTCCATCGGAAGGACGTTAAGCACATCACATAAAATCCATGTCAGAACATACAAATCCACATGAGTGCAGATAAAAACCTACATGAGCACATACAGAGCTACGTTATTGCCTATATAAACACAAAAAGAAGCACATAAAAACCTGCATTATCACCCACAAAAGCATATTAGCACAGCAAAAGCTACTTGATCACATGCAAATCAAATTAGCATACACAAACTCACAAAAAGCCAAAATCTTGGAAATGCCCACACAAACACAAAGAAATTCACAAAATACAGAAATGCATACAAGTTCATAACCCAATGTTGATCCATCCATCAGGACCACACTCTGTACAGAGCGTCGGTGCTGCCGAAGCAGTCTCCTGGGCTATTTTAGCACAATCCTGGATGGGTCGCCATAGTGGGGCAGATAACAGCAATTTTTGAGAGGAATCGTGCAAATGATGATACAAGCATCAAATTTGGCACATTTGTTCTCCAGGGGATTCTAATCAAATCTGCCTGATTGGCCATTTGAAAATCCAAATTTTGAAAAATTTGGATTTTCAAATGGCCAATCAGGCAGATTTGATCAGAAAGCCCTGCAGAACAGAAATGCCAAATTTGATGCTTGTATCATAATTTGCACGATTTTTCTACTATCTACTACACTACCACTCCGACGCAGGATACTCGAATGGCTCAATCATCCCAGCAAGCCGGTACTCACTTTGCCAAACTCGGAAGGATGACAGGCTGAGTCAACCCCACCTGGTATTAATTCAACAGCCAAGCAGGAGCCTAGGATTCCAAGCAGACGACCCTAACTCTTAAGCCAACATCAGGCATAATATTAATCGGAAACACGTATCAACTTACACAAACGCATACAATCCCACAGATACCTACACACATATTCACCCCCCAAATAAACCAACAAAACCCCATACAAAAATAAATAAATAAATAAAAAACAACGATATGACGTTTACACAACCAACCAGCTTTTTCCACTTTCGTGATGAATCAATTAGTGAATGGGAAATTCTGATATGGATTTGCTGTTAAACTTTGCATCCTTGTTTGGCGAGATGCGTGTCTAACCGGCATGCGCGTGTGAACACGCGGGAATCAGGGCCGTGCTGCCCCATGAGCGTGGGTGCCCTTTGGCAGCTGGTCCCAGCGAAGGCTAATTGTGCGCTCCGGCTTAGCGGGTCCGTGAAAGGCACCCCGAGCGGCGGCCCGTGAGACGTGCCAGAAAATGCGATGAATGGCGGGGAAAGCCGCACAGTGTGAAAACACGCTTTGTGCGCTGCGCAGTCCGAGCCGAGCCCGAGCGCCTTGGAAAGGGTGGGTGTTGCGCGAGGTACAGAAAGAGAGATCTCCATAGTCTGTAACGAAGGACCTCCAAACCTAATTGGGGCAGTTTGGAATGGTTACATGGGTTTTTGGAAGGTTGACATCAACACCTTTCTTTGATGGTTTCTTCAGACATAACCATTTTGTTGAAGCTGTTTTAACCCCAAAACAAGTAAAAGAATGGCCAAAACATTTGGGACCAAATATATTGCAATACCAAGTGGTTAACGCTCACACGAACAACAAATGATTTGTATTGCACTTTAAACATCTTGTATGAAGGTTTTTTTTTTTTTGGTGGGGGTGATCAAAAAAGGAGTTTAAAAACATCATCGGTCTTTTGAGATGGTACCTTTGCCACAAAGCTAATATACATAATCATGAAAATTTCATTACAATAAATTGACTTCAAAAGCCTTTAGATTACGTGAGAAGCTAAGAAAATGTGATGTCAGATGTTGCACAATCACTCAACAAAACAAACTGGATGATACAAGATTGATGCAAATGAGCCACTGCCAATTTTAAAGCTTATCAACTCAAAAGAAAAAAAAAAAAAACTCGGTGGAAATAGGAATAGGTAAGTTAGAATACAAGTAAAGACGTAGATAGGGTGCTAAAATGAGAAAAGGAAGACAAAAAGAGAGGGAATCCAGAAAAAGTAAATGTAGTGACATAATAAATTGGTGCCAATCATAGATCAACCAATTGGGTAGGGGATTCAACCAGAATGAATGACAAATTTCAGGTGAGATTTTTCCAGACCACATGTTGATCATCGATATATTAAAGTAACTGGATTTCTCCATCCATCCCTCTGTCTGTCACGCTCTTTTCTCTGGGACGTCATTATGGCGTTACATCTAGCACGAGACTCGGCCTCTATGGATGCGCGCGTCATCCAGGTATCCAGCACTCAATCCATCCCATCGCTTCGCTGATGGCCGTTGAACGCCATAAACCATATATCTGACTATCTCTGATGTCCGTAGGTGACTTACTGAATGCCAGACGCTAGGCGTCGGGATGACGGATTGAGTAAGATGGCGGTGTTGCAAGACGGCGTTACATCTGGGACGGCATGAGGTCTAGCGCTAGGCTAGACCTTTACGATGGTGTATTATTCATGACTCGAGAATTGCATTTTACAAATTTGGAAGAAAAAAAATCAAAAAACGACCTCACGTCTGATTCCTGCGAACATGAAACGAATAAGTGTGTATTCCTAAAATTAACTCTGAGTTGTTTGCAGTAAACACAATGTTTCTGGAATTTAAAAAAGTGAAAATATTGACTGTCAATAAAACTGCATTACTGTACTTTAACATGTATAAGTTCTGTTCAACCAACGTCAGGGAAGCGACTGGTTCGATGCTAGTGTCTGACAAATAAATTACTCTTGCCTGCTGGGGTGCAGCCTTGCCAAGAGCATTGGCAGTTGGACAAGCAGACAAGCATTGAAAGCAGAAAATTAAAAGGAGTGAGTTCAAAGACGGAGCATTGGATATCTTGAGTGCTCAAAGGTCTTTTTAATCGAGCTCCAAATGCATCACAAGTTATTTTCGATATCCATTTGGATGAGTGACTTTTTGAACATGCCAAATGCATTGATAAAACACACTTGTGCTCGAGTTAATGTTTTATTGTCCCTTTCGATATTTTTCAGCAGAAGTACAGGATGGTGGTTCGGGAGTATGGGAACGGAGAGGAAAAAGGTCACAAGAGGTGAATTCTACATTTTACCGTATGAAAATAAACTGCACCAGGATAGAGTCGCGTTTTGATACGTTGCACTGGGATTTTGTCATCGACGTAATAAGACAGTGTTGCACCGATACCATGCCCAAGGAGAAAAAATTGTGGCAACGATCCATGTTTCCATGAGAGTTGTGTCCAAGACTCGGAAGAGGGTCCATGAAACGAGCACTGTTGAGAATAGAAGTGATCGAGTTAAAAAGCCAAAACTCTCCAAAAATTTATGTTAAGTATCTCAGTGTGTTCTTCATAGGAAAGACAAGAGTTGAGAAAATGTTTTGCCAACAACATTGCTGTAGAAAACAGACGTGAATGTTACCTTGGGAGCAGTAAGATAAGATATATTATCATGGAGTATGATACATCGAGGTACTCTTCAAGATGGCTTCAATTGATGTATAGCTGCTAAAAAAAACATTGTTGGAAAAAAAAATGACACCAAACCACAAGGATGGAAAGTGGAATCGGTTGGAAAAGCACAGCTGGAGACAATATGTGCTCTTTGCAGGTTAATCAGAACTTGACTTTAATTTCTTGGCAACAATCAAATGACAATTTGTATTATGGCAAAGACGAAAGTATCATCTTCAATGTGTAACGTTAACGGCTGTGACGCATGGCCGTGGTTCAGTTCAGGGTTTGGGCTGCATTTCGGCGAAAGATGTTGGTGATCTAAATCAAATGGATGTCACTCTGAATACACGTGTTCAGGAAGATTCTGAATCATGAACACAATGCATTGGTTTGGATACATTCTACAGCAAAACAATGATCTCAAGCAAGCAGCAACTCTGGTGAAATGGAAACTTGATGGTTGAGGTAGAAAGAGCAATAAAAAAACAACCATGGTTTGACCTGCACAAAGTCCATATAATGAACATCATTGGCAATGTATGGGATTATATTTCAACTGATGAGGCATAACAGCAACCAAATAAGTTGGTTTAAGTGGAGTATTACATGAGGAAATCGGTGGGTCATGGATGAAACATTGCCTGAGACTTCTGTTCTATCCTGTTTCTTGCAGGATCAATGGAGTTTTAATTAACGCAATTATTGCTTGGTTGTGCTATACATTTTTATATATATATATATGGATTGGCTCGCTATGCTCACCTCACCACACGTCGCTAGTGGGGCAAACACCGCCACATAATTCAAAACACCTCACCACACACATCGCTATAGAGACAGCTTCTTTCAACTGAAGGTGATAACTGTATGTGAGAGTTGCTGTGTTGTCATGATATACACTAATGATAATATAAACATTTCTTTTGTACAAATGTATTTGTAATATTCATGATGTTACATTTTTAGAAGCAATTTAAGCTGAAGAATGTATTTTTTTTCGTTTCAAAAAAAATACAACCTTTAGGACATACACACAGAAGAGGTATGCGCGGACCGGAAGTTTGGTACAATTTCACAAAAGTTTGAGGGAGTAGTTCAGTGACAACACAACACAGACACTGCACAGATCACAATATATATAAATATATATAATATATAATATATATATATATATATATATATATATATATATATATATATATATATATTACACACACACACATACTATATGTGTATGTGCTATGCACGGGAAGGTGCTGGACAGCCGGTTCATGATGGACTTGTGGAAAGAAAAAAAAACACTGCAGCTAACCCAACATAAGTAAGGTGGGTAATATTTCTATGATGTCACAATGACAAAACTGCAAATGCTGAATCCACGAATGTCATGGGTGGAAACTTCACACAATTTCCTCATTCTGCTTTAACTCAAATCTCTCGAGATTTTCATTCCAAACAGCAATCAATCAAATCACAACTTAATACGATACCATTAATATAACAAAATACAATATTACAAACACTCGTAAGGTAAACGAATATAGACGTCGTTCTCACGTGACACCCAAAACAGCCAAATCTGCCGGCGAGAAAGGGCGGACACAAAACAATTCCTACGGATCGAAAATTAAAATCATAATTGTATTGAGAAATTTATGAAACCTCCCACACCCACCTTAGAATGGATAAAAGCGGGGTCACTCGGATGGAAACTCAAAATCACAATTGTATTGAGATATTATCAAACCAGCGAAAGTTTCTGCCGAACCCGTGATTGGGTTTACTTCTGGATCGGGAGCAGTTTCGTGCGGATCGAAAGTGAAAATCACAATTGTATTGAGGTACTCATGAAACCTCCCACCCACCTTAGGACATCTGCTGGGACACCAAAACGTTCCACAGAAGTTTTACCGGGGCTAGCCACCAAACTGAGGGAGTAGTTCACGGACGGACAGACGGACGGATCCTGCACTCCGTTTTGTGGAGCACCATCGGCCACAGGCTTCAGGTCTTCAGCTTCGTGTGTTAGTCCATGGCCCAGTGCAATTAGAATTGGCCCAGGTAAATAACCTCGATGTATTATATCTGCACATAAGCAGTACGCATGTACGCATTGTCTGTGCACCAAGTTATTTTTATTATTTTCTCGGCAGCGATCTGTGGCATTATACACCACCAAAATAAAGGGATTAGCAAACTATTTAATAAATGATGGTTTTTGAACGGAATTTCGGTTTTAGCCCGACTTTTCATCGCTGAATAGCATAAAAATACAGAAGGGTGTTCCTTCATGCATGTAATTCTGATGAAGTGATGAACAACTTGCTCAATTTTTTTTTTATTGATATTGCAATTGTTGTCGCTCTTTTGAAGATTGGTCTGTTGAGGTAATGTGTGTGACGAAAGCCTGGTGTTGGCTTCAAGGTTAAGGTGCCTGGATTAAGTTCTGAGGGTCTTGAGCTCGAGCCCCAGTGGCGCTGTCAAATAACATCAGGTGGGTTGACTCAGCCTGTCATTCCTCCAAATTCAGCAAAATGAGTACCAGGTTAGTGTAAACAGGGGGAACTGCATCATCGGCACAGCCGTGCTCTGAGCAATGATGATAACAGCAGCCATAGACATGCTGCATACAAAATATAATAATAATAATAATAATAATAATAATGTGTGTGTCGTTGGATGCCATCTCCACACCTGGGTGGGTATCAGGAGATGGAACAGAGAAATACCTGGTCTCAAAGTATCCACCTATATCATTGGCTGTTGTCTCCATCTGAAGGTGGAATGGAGCCCTCCGAGGTCTCAAAGTATCTATATCTGTGTGTGCATGTGTGAGTGTGCTTGCAAGTTTCTGTTGTTGGCTGATGTCTCTACATATGGGTGGGTTTCAAGAGGTGGAACGGATACCTACTCGGCCTCAAAGTATCCACCTCTGTGTTATCTTTTTAACAAGTACCTGGTGTGTGTGTGTGTTGTTGGTTGTTATCTCCATATGCGGCTTTCAGAAGGTGGAACAGAGCGCTCCCAAGTGTCAAAGTGTCCACCTTCATGTGTGCGTGTGCACGTGCAGAGATGTATGCATGTCTGAATGCTGAAGGTGGCCTTCGCCTTCGATGGGGATGGGATAGGGGTGCTAAAGATTGCCTTACCCTCCTGTTGGGGAGTAGGGATGCTAAAGTTACAAAGCTCTCATTCTAATCTGCAATGATTTGACAAATTTGTTGACAAATTGCTCTCCTCACTGCAATCCTCCCCAGGGAAAGTCTTATTTCTTGGATTGTATTATTTATTGCAAATAATTTATCAGATGTAATCTACAACTTTGTATGTATTGTAATCCTCTGTGTTGTCTTGAGACTTCTGCACCTGTCCTTTTGATGGGCTTTTCCATATATATATATATATATATATATATATATATATATATATATATATATATATATATATGTACACACACACACACACACACATTAGCATTGGGTGCACATCAGGAGTGCACATCGCAGCCCCCCTTAGGTGGGCAAATTGAGGTGGGATATTTCCATAAAGTGGCACTTTCTTCTGGAACACACTGAAAACTTGAAAAAAATTGGGATATCCTGAAATCATATTTGGCCTTGCTGAACCAAACTGTAAAGTTTTTGTGACGTCAAACTTCAAGTGATCAATTTTTGAAATTTTCATCATAGATAGTATATACTATAGCAATAGAGGCATCAGCTTCATTACATAAACAGTGCCTTCAGAAAGTATTCACACCCCTCGACTTTTGTCACATTTTGTTGTGTTACAGCCTGGACTTAAAATGGATTAAATTTTAATTTTTTGTCACTGATCTACAGAAATTACCGCAGAATGACAAAGTGAAAACATGTTTTTCGAAATTTTTATAAATCAATTAAAAATGAAGAACTGAAATGTCATGCGTCAATAAGTATTTCATCCCCTTTGCTATGACACTCCAAATTGAGCTCAGGTGCATCCAATTTCCTTTAATCATCCTTGAGATGTCTCCACAACTTGATTGGAGTTCACCTGCGGCCAATTCAATTTGTTGGACATGATTTAGAAAGAAACACACCTTTCTATATAATGTCCCACAGTTGACAGTGCAAGTCAGAGCAGAAACTCTCCCTTGAAGTCCAAGGAACTGTCCGTAGAACTCCGAGATAGAATTGTGAGGAGACATAGATCTGGGGAAAGGAACAAAAGAATTTCTAAAGTGTTCAAAGTTTCCAAGAGCACAGTGAGCTCCATCACTAGGAAATGGAAAGAATATGGAACAACCGAGACTCTTCCTAGAGCTGGCTTTCCGACCAAACTGAGCAACCGGGCAAGAAGGACCTTGGTCAGGGAGGTGACCAAGAACCCAATGACCACTCTGATAGAACTACAACAGAGTTCCTTGGCTGAGATGGGAGAACATTCCGGAAGGACAACAATCTCTGCAACACTTCACAAATCTCGGCTTTATGGGAGGGTGGCCAGACGGAAGCCACTCCTGAGAAAAAGGCACATAACAGCACTCATGGAGTTTGTAAAAAGGCACTTGAAAGCCTCTGGGAGCATGGGGGAAAACATTCTGTGGTCTGATGAGACGAAAATTGAACTCTTTGCCCTGAATGCAAAGCACTACATCTGGCAGAGACCGAGTACAGCTCATCACCTGTTTAACACCATCCCTCCTGTGAAACATGGTGGTGGCAGCATCGTGCTATGGGGATGCTTTTCAGTGGCAGGGGCTGGGAGACTTGTAAGGAAAGAGGTGACAATGAAAGGAGTCAAATACAGGCAAATCCTTGAGGATAACCTGCTTCAGAGTGCAAAAGACTTGAGACTGTGGAGAAGATTTACGTTCCAATCGGACAATGACACCAAGCATACAGCCAAAGCACCACTGGAATGGCTTCAGAACAACAACGTGAAAGTCCTTGAATGGCCCAGCCAAAGCCTCGACTTGAATCCCATTGAGAATCTGTGGAAAGACTTGAAGATACCTGTTCACCGACACTCCCCATCAAACTTGACAGAGCTTGAGCAAATCTGCAAGGAAGAACGGGAGAAACTTCCCAAATCCAGATGTGCAAAGTTGATACAGACATATCCAACAACACTGAAAGCTGTAATCACTGCCGAAGGCGCTTCTCCAAAGTATTGACTCAGGGGGTTGATTACTTATTGATACAAGACATTTCAGCCTTTCATTTGTAATTAATTTGTAAAAATTTCCAAAAACATGCTTTCACTTTGTCATGATGGACATGATGTCATGTCATCAAAAGTCATGATGGTTTTGTGTGGATCGGTGACAAAAAGAATGAATCTAATCCACTTTAATTTCAGGTTGTAGCACAACAAAATGTGAAAAAGTCAAGCGGTGTGAATACTTCCTGAAGGCACTGAGATATACAGGCTGTCCATAAAGTCCTTGAGTAACTTTGAACTTTTATAACTTTTGATGGACACATTTTAAAAACGGACTATAAACGGTGCATGAAGGCATAATTCGTATCGTTTTTATTCAATACAGTTCAAAGTTTTAGGCTTCAACATAACTGCCATCTTTCATCGTACATCATTCAATCCGATTTTTTTAAACTTGTTCAAAACATTTTCCAGTTGCTGCTGATTAATAATCAAGAATTGCATTTGTGATCATAGCCCTCAGTTCATCCAAAGAATGTGGTTTTTGACGAGGAAACAAAAACTTTACATCGCCCCATAAAATGTAGTCCAGTGTGGACGGGTCAGATGAACAAGATGGCCAAGCAATTAGGAAGATATCATTTTTTTTCTGGGAAGACATCATTCAAGAACCGTCGCACATTTGAAGCAGAATGGCAGGGAGCCTCGTCTCGCTGGTACTAGGTGACATGTGAAAGATTTGATCGTCGTAGTTCGGGAACCAAATGTGGTAATTGTGGTGGTTGACTTTACCACTGATGTAGAAGTTTCCTCATCAGAAAATGTCACCTCATCAAGAACCTCAGATGAATTGTGGATTTAACAACAACAATAACAACACTAAAACAGCATGAACATCAACAAAACTTGATGAATCATGCTTTAATATGCCATTTACCCTTTGTTTCTGTCATGTACACATCAAATGTTGTAAAAGTTCCAAGGTGAGTGCTCATACCTCTAACCTCACAGGTATGGCTGCTCTCCTTTGAGCCGTCTATCCTGAGTTTGAATCTCGACTCAACTATAAACTGTCACTCTGGTGTTTCTCAGACAGGTCGAGGCCTCAATGTGAGTTCTGTCCATTGGGAAGATATTGAGTCAGAGGACCCATCTGCCAGCATTGGTTGTTACTGGTCCTTAAAGATCCCGTGGTGTGTTTTGAGTACTGTCGGTGAATTATCGCCGGCACACTGGCCAAACTACAAATTCCTGCGTCTTCCAGTCGTATATCAGACCTGAACAGATGGTTCGTGAAGGACTTGGGCAAAAAATGTTCTTGGTGGACCCCACAAGGTGTAAATAATTGGGGCTGTTAAATAAGTAGTGTGTGTGTGTATATATATATATTTATCCTGATTGTGTCTCTTAAGTAAAGTGTTTTTGATTGATCTTTCAAAACAGGGCATTTATTATGAGATGTAAACATGTTATGAAAGATGACTTTCTAAATTGTGATGGAAATATAAAAATGAATCATGACAATGTTTATATTTTGTTCAAAGTCAGTATATTCACAGTCTATCAATGATACTGTAGAACAAGCAATAATGGAAAATACAGGAAACATTTTAAATGATCACAGTCTTGCGTACAAAACTGAAATATATATATATATATATATGAATGAGTGCAGAGATATGTTTCCAACGTGTAAGTACAAGAGGGATGCTTCCCCAACCCGGAGAAGCCAAACTCACTCTGAGTGCTGATCTCTGTGTGTGAAGTCCGGGTAAGAGAGCGAAGAGCAGAATGAAATGCAACATAGCCGAACCCGCGTCCATGGTGAAACCTAGTTCTGCAGTCTAGTCCAAACCAAACAGAAGGGGTCAACACTGAGAAGCAAGCAACTCTTGCATGTAAGTTCTTGCTCTGAATGGACAACTAGGCAAGCTTAGTCTCACTCCTAGTGTGCCGCACCGCCACCAAACAACGGAGCGCGCATTTCAAGGGGCTCTCCCCATGACCGATCCGCTCTGTGGCTCTCTATTGGCCAGGAACGAAGCCCCATTCCCCTCCTTCCCGCAGGCACTGACGCCTCGGGGATGTTACCCTCCCTCTCCACACCATTCCCAGGAGACAGAACTGTCTCAGGGACAGCCCTTGTGAGTTGTAAGAACCATTTGCGTACCTGCTTATAAACAAGGTCAATCTTCCCAGTCTTGCCTGAATCGTAAACCTTCATCGAGCTTGGTATACGTAGTATAGTGCCCTGCCAGATTAAAGTGAGGCTGCCAAATCAGACATTCATGATTGCCTTAACCCGATCATACATGGGTTCAACGGCCTGATCGGGATTTTATCACAGCTGTGTGTTTCCCCTTCAGCATAGGCACAGCGAAATGCAAATGTATTTAAATCCAAGTCTGAGATCACGGTGTTCATATTTGCTCTTCGAAGTACCCGTGCAATAAGTTGTAGGTCCCTTTGCCGTTTCCAGCAAGTTGTTTTCGAGGATTCATATTCAGTTTGAAGCCACCATATTCCCATGTTTTACCATCTTCGTGGAGTTTGGGTTCCAGATTGAACCTCTACTTGTGAATGAAAGCATCTCGTTGAAGTGTTAAAACCATGCCGCCTTGGTATCCACGTGTCCACCGGAAAATAGCTGTTGGAATATGGACTCATCTGAGAATGGAACGGTCTTCTTAAAACTAAAGATCTGCTTTGAATCTGTTGGACCCTTATCTTTCTAAAGTGAAAGCCCCAGCCTTAATACCGTCGCAACTCTAGTTTTGTTTACTCTCAAACTCTGGCCCCTGACACCTCTTGCTGTCCATTCTGCTGAAAAACTCTTCTTCACTTATTCCCTCTGTACCCTTCAGTATCTCGAACATTTATATCAAATCCGCTTGTAATCACCGCTTTTGTAATTAATAAAGTCCATTCTCCTTCAGTTGTTCCTATTAGCTAAGTCTATGTAAGTTCCATCAAAAAAACACACACACACACACACACACACACACACACATGTCTGACAATAAGGTTCCAGGACTGATGGTTTTCTCGACAGGTGGCAGCACTGGCTTGGGTTTCGTAACTGGACGACGTGCATCACAGGTACATCGCCGGTTCTTCCCGTCAGTACTCTGTTAGCCGTTGTGTCGATCGGTTGTGATTTGTAGCCGAACTGGAGTTTTGTTAAAATTATAAGTGTTGCAATCATGTTTTGAAGATTTCTGGAACAGAGAATCATCATCACGTTTTTGGTAAAACTAAACAAAAGTAGCACAGACATTTTCGACAAGTTGAAGCTGGTGTACGGGGAAGACGCAATGTCAAGACCACGTGCGTTTAATTGGGCCAAGAGGTTTACGGAAGGGAGAATAGACGTGAATGATGATGCTTGGTCGGGATGCCATTTGATTGCCAAAACGGATGAAAACGTCGAAAGGTTGAGAACGTTGGTCCGACCTGTCCGACGTCCGAAACTCCAATTACAGGAACTCATTTTGCATAAATAAAAGAGATCCCGAGGGCTGTGACCAATGAGCTAAATGGTGTTTCAAACAACAACTTCCAAATTTGATTTGATGGATGGCAGCGATGTTTGTAAGTGTGTATAAGCCTCCCAGGGAGATTACTTTGAAGGCAACCGCTAAACATTATTGGTACATTTACATTAAAAATTTATCTTGCTTTAATCCTGGAACTTTATTGTCAGACCTCGTGTATATACACGCTTTATTAATTTTTTTTGTAAGCACTTCATACAAGACCAGAGCCCAATCTGTACGTCTGTTTTTTATACAGAGTCGAGGCTCGTGGAAGACCGAGAACACAGAATGGATCAGGGCATAACAGAACAAAAGGAACAGTAGAAACAGTGGGAAACGCCAACAGTAGGGCTGAGGGGGGAAATAGACAGACAGACAAACAAGAAATATGGGTAAGAATAAGGGGTAGGCAAGGATGCATGTGGTGGACAAGATGGATACAGGAGCAAACTCTCAGAAGGGAAAAAACTGGAAATTTGGAAGGAGGGGGGTGGGGAGAGGGGTTAATGGGGATAGAAAAGATCATGGTTTTGAATGGGGGATGATCTGAGATCGAAGTGAAACAGCTATCTTGAAGACGTGAAGGGAAGAATGAGATTGAAGAGAATATGGAAGTTGGTTCTCCAGGCAGGAAAAAAAAGAGTAACAAATGCGTGGAAGTGAGCAGTGATTTTGGATTTTGTGAGTTTCACTAGAAGGGGGTTGATGGTGGACCGCGTGCACCCTTCAGAAACCTGAGGGGGGCGGAGGGACGAAGCAAGCAAAGAGTAGAGGTGCAAAACCAGAAAGGAGGTGGAAGAAGACAGAGAGACCACCAACATGTCTGCGATGGCAAAGCGATAGGCCCATAGACGCAGCTTCAAAGCGGGAGATTCCAATGATCTCGAAAATAATATTTGTGGCGGTGGCGAAATATCAGGCGAACCATGAGTTCTCGACATGTTTCATGAAAAATAAATAAATTGAGCGAAAAAAATGCCAGCACTTGGATTGCCACAATAGATCATTGGTAAAATGTGTGATTCTGTATTACTTTAAGGGGTGTTCATTTAATTTTGGAAAGACACTATTTCTGGAAAATGTTTCATCCTCGGTTTAGCTATCTGTGGACTTATTTTTATTTTATTTTATTGTTTAAGACAGTTGTCATCAGATCACTCAAGATTTCCCAGTGCTGGTGGTTCACTCATGTAATCAAACAAACATAACAGAACCAGAATCCTGTGATCCAATTTTTAAGTTGGTGATTTTTCATAAGCAGACCAGTATTTCTCTCTCATTTGCAAATATGGGAGAATTTACGAACTATATGCGCCCCCATTCCCCTATTCTCCGTACATGTCCTTTCCTTCGTCATTCCAATCCCTCCTAAACATATTTCCCTTCTCTCTCATATCCCCTACCTTGATTTTTCTCTCCTATCACATCCC
>CM068955.1:177948072-177971449 GCA_035128595.1 Eptatretus atami | reverse complement strand
AGAGATAGGTCCAAAAACGATATATAAGCATGATATTTCAAAAAGTTGTGGACGGATTCAGATGAAACTTGGTGGATGAGTTGGGTAGGTGACAAGAACAAACCGATTAGATTTTGGTTCAGGTCTGGATCCAGATCCGGCCTATCAGTGGGCTACGAAACTTAAAGTGTTCAGCCTGGCAGAGGTATGCATTCTATCGAGTACCGTTCTCGTTTTAAATTTGGTTTCTTCCTCTCCGTCCCCTCCGTCCTCCTCTCCCACATAATAAAACGATGGCCCTTCACATGCTGTTACAATAAAGACAAACAAGGTTGTCATTGGTGATGGCAAAGGGTGGTAATGCTATTGCAACAAGGACAAATGTGTCCAAGAGCAGCGTCCTAAAGGTTTTGTCGGCTAAAAAACAACAACAACAACAATAACTTCCGATATTTCGTCACGTGCCTTGATGAAGCCAATAGCGAGACCCGTCATAATGTATTTACGTATTTACGATATATAGTGTATTTACGAAATAAATAATGCATTTACGAAATTACAATACGATAAATGGAATAATCTTTAAATAGTAACGTGAACTTTTCGAAACTTTAAAGCAAATGTCCGAATATATTTAAAAGTTCATGATAGACGCTCTCAAAAGGCACCGTCAATGCGCTTAGTATTTAAGGAGATCCGGATCTTGTATATACAAGAGCAGAGTCCTAGAGGTTAAGGTTTTGTCTTCACAAGAAGAAGAAGAACGCTGAGCTATCTATGAGCAGCGTTCGCTATGCGAGACGCTGCTAAAAACAGGTCAAAGTATTGCTATCACTTTGAATGGCATGAACATCCGAAATGAAGTTTATTCGCACACAACGATAAGTTATTTGCACAGTTGACACCACAACATTCGCAGGTAGGAGTCGAAGGTATTAATTTCTATGCCTGAGACCACTGGAAGCTATCAACATAGGTACATTGGAAAGGATGTTGGAGGTATGCAGAGGTTATTGCAATCTCAAGAATGCATGGATAAATCAAAGAGTTAATGGCGATTGTTTTTATAGTGGCCCATGTCGTGGCATGGCCTGAATTTTGACCTGAAGGCCAGCTTCCTCGATGTGGCCGGACTACCTCCTTCGAAGTATATTCTCACTCGAAAATCACAAATATCTTCAGATATTACAATAGGCTATATTCATGGACAACTTATGGTCACTGAACATGTGCGGTGGTCTTCATCCATCGATATGTACGTATATATTTTGGCCTGTCTGTTCGTTTGCCCTCGAGCTACCAAGAAAACCATTTGACCAAGAAAGGAGTGCATAGCGCATGGGATCTCCAACAACACTGCATTTGACTGCACCTGCCACGTACCTGCAACATGAACATGTTCGATTTGGCACAATTCCAAATTTTGGTGCATTTTTCCTGAAAATCGGTCCCGTCATTTTCTGCCATTGTCATGTGCATAATGGTTGTTACAGGAAGTGAATGTGGCAATGTTTTTGTAGTTTTCGAAAATCCCAACAACTTTACCATGCCACCGAAGAAATGGGCAAGTTTGTCTATATCAGCAGCCAGAAAAAAAAAAGAAGCCCTGAAGCAGGAAAGCTCACAAGAAAGACAATCGCGCCTTGAAGCTGACCGTGAACGACCCATGCAACAACCAGAGCAAGAGAAAACCTCCAAGAAAGACAATTACATCTTGAAGCTGTCCGAGAAAGTTTACCAGAGCAAGAGAAACACCCCAAGAAAGACAATCACACCTTGAAGCTGACCATGAAGGACATGCAACAGCCAGAGCAATCCATTGGAGTGGAAAAAAGAATTCTGCCTTTAACTACAAGCCTACCAGCAGCTATGAAAAAGATGCCACCATGGATCTTGGCCAAATGAGCAATCCATGTCATCATTGTGGAGCATTAAAGTGGAAGAAAGAATCTCCAGGAATGTGCTGCAGGCAAGGAAAAGTCAAGCTTCCTCCTCTTATATCGCCTCCTGATCTTCTAAAATCACTCATGTCGGGAGACACTCAAGAATCAAAGAAATTCCTTGAGGAGATTCGCAAGTGCAATAGTTCCTTCCGGATGACGTATTTTGGGGCTGACAATGTGTGCCAAAATCCGAGGGATTGGATGCCAACCTTCAGAGTTCAAGGCCAAATTTATCACCAACACGGATCCCTTCTCCCCCTTCAAAATGGAAAACCCAAGTTTTTCCTGATTTATTTAATGGGTGATGAAAAATCCCAAGTAAACAGAAGATGTGAAGTGATCGTGCAATTGTCCAAAAACTCCATGAATTTCTCCATGAAAACAACATGTACATTTCTCTTTTCAACACTGCTCCAGATGAAATGCCTTTCGACAACTACAAAGCAATCATCAGGCTTGACAAGAAACCTGCTGGTGGACACAAACGACTATACAATGCTCCAACTTCAAATGAGGTGGCAGTCATCATTCTTGGAGGAGAGGATTTTGAGAAGGGAAAAGACATTGTCTTCCATAAAAGGAGCACCAGTCTTTCACGAATCTAAGAAACTCGCCAATCTTATCCATTGTGACCATACTCTGTGCAGAGCGTCGGTGCTGCCAAAGCAGTCTCCTAGGCTATTGGACACAATCCTGGACGGGTCACCACTCCGCCACAGTGTACCAGCAAGCTGGCACTCATTTTGCCAACCTCAGAAGGATGACAGGCAGAGTCAACCCCACCTGGTATTAATTCAACAGCAAGTGGGATTTGAACTCAGGATCCTGCAATCCCAAGCTCACCACCCTAACCATTGAGCCAACACCAGGCATACCAATCTTATGATGCTCTTCAATACCCTTTGATGTTCTGGCAGGGAGAAGATGGCTATGCAATTGACCTGAAACAAGTCAATCCAGTCACTGGCGAACCTGGGAATAAAAAAAGTTTCAGCAATGGAGTTCTATGTCTACAGGATAATGGTTCATCCAAATCAGTCTCAACGTATTCACAAATGTCGAAACCTCCTCAATCAATTTCTCACTGATATGTATGCCAAGATTGAAACTGAAAGACTCAATTTTCTCAGGCACAACCAGAAAAAAATAAACTCCGAGCTGAACAATACATCCAAGATGCTATGGCCAGTGATCGAAATCCTGAAGATATTGGACAGATGATCATCTTGTGCTCTTTCACTGAAGATTCAAGATATATGCACGAGTACACCCAGGATGCCATGACCTACGTTCAAAATTATGGGAGGCCTGACCTCTTCTTAACTTTCATGTGAAGTTCAAATTGGCCTGAAACCCAAAGGGAGCTCATTGATGGGTAGCCTGCTCACTCACGACATGACATAATTGGCAGGGTGTTCCACTTAAGAGTCAAAATGCTTTGGGACCTACTGACCAAAGGACA
This sequence comes from Eptatretus atami, assembly GCA_035128595.1. Taxonomy (NCBI): domain Eukaryota; kingdom Metazoa; phylum Chordata; class Myxini; order Myxiniformes; family Myxinidae; genus Eptatretus; species Eptatretus atami. The sequence goes on along the minus strand of CM068955.1, from coordinate 177,968,065 downwards.
AATCTTTGGTGCTGTCCATTGCATCCTGTATTCCATAGATCCCAAACTTTAGAAAATTGTCACCAAACACATGATTCACGGACCTTGCGGCAACCTAAACAGATCTTCTGTTTGTATCAAGCATGGCAAATACACCAAGGATTACCCTAAACAACTGCTTCAACAGACTCAATCAGGAGAAAATGCTTCTCCCCTCTATCGACGAAGAAAACCCGGAGATGGAGGCTTCACTGTGAAGAAAACCTTACAAGGCCAAGAGGTGGATCTGGACAACAAGTGGGTTGTTCCCTACAATCCCTCACTCTCCCGAACCTTCAACGCACACATCAAGATTGAATACTGCAACACTATCAAGTCCATCAAATATCTTTGCAAGTATGTCGATGAAGGAAGTGATCAAGCTGTATTCTGTGCACAGAAGGTAAACAACATGGCCAACCAACCCCAAGCTCAGAATCCAAATGATGAAATCCAAAACTTCCAATCTGGACAATATATCTCATCGAGTGAGGCAGTTTGGAGGATCCTTAATTTTTCCACTCCATCAGCGATATCCAACTGTTACTCATTTGAGTGTTCATCTGGACAATGGACAAAGGGTTTACTTTCCTCCAGACAATATTCAACAACGTGCACAAGAACCTCCAAGAACCACCCTCACTGAGTTTTTCCAGCTCTGTCAAAAAGATTACTTTGCCAAAACTTTGCATTACCATCAGATTCTTAAATATTACATGTGGACTGACAAAAAAAAATGGAAATGAAGAGCTGTTGAAAGCTTCCCTGGAGTCAAGGCTTCAGATGCTCTTGGACGAGTGTACACGGTCCACCCAAGCAACTCTGAGTGCTTCCACTTATGACTTCTGTTGCATGTTGTCAAAGGGCCTACTTCATTTCAAGATTTATGGACTGTTGATGGCGAGGTCTGTGCCACCTTTCAAGAAGCTTGCTTGAATAGAGGGTTCTTAGAAGATGACAAACACTGGGAAGATACTCTGGAGGAAGCTGCCCTCTCACATTCGCCTTCCAGACCGAGAAGCCTTTTCGCAACCATCATTTCTACATGTCATCCTTCAAGCCCTGCACAACTTTGGGATGACCATAAGGAGAGCCTTGCTGAAGATATCCTTTACTATGCAAGAACACAAAATCCAACTCTTCAAATTGAATTCAGCTCTGACATTTTCAACCAAACTCTGATCATCATTGAAGACAAAGTGACTACAATGGTTGGCAAAACCCTAAACCAGTTAGGTCTTCCCACCCCACAATTAAACGATACTCGCTTTATCAATCATGAGATGCTTCGACAAACCAACTGTGACATTGAGCAGTTAGAATAATTTATGAATCAGCAAGAACCCATGCTCACGCCTGATCAGCACCTAGCCCACGACACTATTGTTGAGAAAGTTGGAAACGATTCCGGGGGGGATATTTTTCCTTAATGCTCCAGCTGGCACTGGGAAGACTTTTCTAATCAATCGACTGTCCTCATCAATCTCCTCCTGGCAAAGGTTTGGTCACGATGCTCCTAACAGGAGACTTTCGACAAACTCTTCCAGTTGTTCCAAGAGGAACCCAAGCAGATAAAATGAAAGCCTGTCTGAAATCTTATTCCATTTGGCGCAAAGTCAAAAGTTTTACCCTATCCACCAACATGTGTGTTCACCTCCATGGTGACGTTTCAGCTGGAAACTTTGCCGAAAGGCTGCTTGAATTTGGAAATGGAACAGTTCCATGTGATAGAGATGGAAACATCTAATTTTCAACTAACTATTTCAATATTGTCAAAAGCATTCATGAACTGAAGGTCAAAGTTTATCCTAGCCTGGAACACCAGTTCAGGGATCAGAAAGGGCTATGTGAAAGAGCCATTTTGGCACCAAGAAATGATTCGGTCAATGTCATCAACACCCAGATCCTACAGCAAATTCCTTCAGAACAAAAATCATACAAAAGCACTGACACTGGTTGATCAAGATCAAGCAGTCCAGTACCCTGTGGAATTCCTCAACTCCTTGGAGCCTCCTGTAATTCCACCTCACAACCTCACCTGAAAAGTAGGAGCTCCAAACATTTTTGCTCAGAAACTTAGATCCTCCCAAGCTCTGCAATGGAACTCGACTGGTTTTCAAATCATTGATGCCCAATGTAATGAAGGCTACCATCATCACTGGATGTGAAAAGTACGTGCAAAAGATGAAGATGTTTTTATCCCAAAGATTCCTTTGATTCCAACGGAAATACCATTCCAATTTAAAAGACTTCAATTCCCCATCCGTCTTTCCTTCACTAAGTCAATTAATAAATTTCAAGGACAATCTTTAAAAGCTGCCGAAATCCATCTCGGAACTCTCTGCTTTTCCCACGGTCAGCTTTACGTTGCCATGTCAAGAGTTGGCACACTAAACGTCTCTTGAGCTACGCTCCCACTGGAAAAACTGCAAAAAAATTGTGTTCATTTGTCCAGAAGCTTTAACATGGATCAATTTTGTCAATAAACAATTAATTAAATTCATCATTTTGTCTTAAACTTTATTTTATTTAAACTGGCGGAAATAATGTGAAATTTATCCCGGGCAACGCCGGGGACCTCAGCTCGTAGTCTATATTGGAAAGGTTCTGTAATCTGTCTCAATGTGAAGCGCTTTCTAAGCCTCAAAAGATCCGTTTTAATGCCTGCACACCTGCGTCTTTCATTGGATCTGAATGTTTACCAGATTGTCACAAAAATTATTCTTCCTATTAGAACTGTCTTTAAAGTCTTTCTCAGCCTGTGTAAGTTCCCTTGTGTCGGTGTAATTGGGCATTCACGCCTTTACAGACACGCGGATAAAGAGTGCGGCCATGCTCCGAACCCCCCGCGCATTTTAATTCATTCTGGGAACAAAAGAGTAATCGGTAATCACAGATAGAAACCTTTCTGTGCAGCCAAAAACAACAAAGGCTAACCCGAGAACAAAACGGTTCCAAGGATGTATTCATCAGAAGTTTTCAAATCCATAAACGTCTCAAATGCTCACAAAAATTATCAAAGAAACTGTTCATGGTCGTGCAGAAGAAACGTTCTCATTCCATTCATGATATTCCCTCCATCCACGATGATCAATGCATTCTCCGAACTGAGAAACATGTTGAGTATGACCAGGAGTAAAAAACTGAAATTTGATCGAAATTCCATCAAAGATTTGGTCAATAATACACCAAGATTGCACATAGTATAGGCTCTGGGGGGGGGGGGGTGGTGTTTGTGTATATGACTCTTTTAGAGCGTCACCCTATTTTTTTGGTTTTCTATATGCCAAGACCTTCAAAAAAAGTTTGGGTAACACCTCCAGATCAAGTACATTTTCTCTGTAGGTCCATCTTGGATTCGCAGTTGGCTACCAGCAAACCATAATTGAACCAAAATGCCCATATAGGGTTTAGATGGAATAAATCATTAGTAAACATCATAAATTATTTATTTGATTTACTCAATTACTTATGCATTTCTTAACACATTTTAGCATGATTTATTCTCTAAAACTTGGTTCACAGTAGAAAATGACCATATTTTATGTAATTATAGTCAAAAATAGCTTTCAACTTGAAAGTAGCTCAAAGTTTAATGGTCTCTGAATGACTTGATATTGTAAGTAGAGCTATAAAATTTGGCCAAAAGTTTCATTATTAAGTTCTCTGAGCAATTCAATTTTCATATTATCACAATGGGGCTATGTGTGATGACCTACATGACAAATGAGCTCATAGTTTCCATTCCATTTTCCCCAACTTCTGATAATGTATAATTTATCATTTTCTTCATATTCATATGTATCCTCGATATGATTTGACAAGCTAATACATTTAATATGTGATAATAATAGTTGACCTTGAAAACATAGGCAAGGTCAAGGTATTGGAAACCAAATCCATTCAATTCCTTACCTTAAATTTTTTTTTTTTGTAATACTTGTCGAGGCTCGTATAGAGCTAACACACAAGCACATCAAGGGGCATGAGACAGGAGGAGGGAGTGGGAAGACAAAACAGTGGGGAACAGAGACATTAGGAGATCTGTGGAAGGAGAGGGATGGGACGGGAACATGGGGAAAACAAGATGGACATTACAGGGACTTTCAAGAAGGAAAGCAGGGAAATTTGAAGGAGTGGCTTGGGTGGATTATCGGGGGTAGAAAAGATCGAGGATTTGGATGGGGAATGATAAGAGGTGGTGAACAGCTGTTTTGAAGGTCTGGAGGGAAGAATGGGATTAAGACAGTGTGGGATTTATTACCAAAGGCGAAAAAGAGGAATGAAAGAGTGAAGGTGAGCAGTGATTCTGATTTTGGTAGTTTTAACCAGAAGGGGTTTTGGCGGACCTTGAGCGCCCTGCCGGAAATGTGGTGGGACAAATCGCAGAAGAGCAGGGGGGCGAGACTGGAGAGAGGGAGTAGAAGACAGAAGACCACCGACCAACTCGGTGATGAGTGAGAGCCCAAAGACTCAGCCTCATTGCGGAGATGCAATGATCGAAATGCTTGGTTTCTACAGCGTGAAGCGAGAAAGGTGGGAGGCAGGAGCACCAGCCAGAGGGGAGAGCAGTACTCCATCAGGCTGCGGACAAAAGCTTTGTAAGTGGTCAGGAGCTCAGGTGGGCCGAGGAAGGACTTTGCACGACGGAGGATTCCAGTCGGCGATGGCTTTGGAGCGAGTTTTGAAATGTGCTTTCCAGAAAGTCATGGCAGATAGTGAGACCAGAAGCTTGAAAGAAAGGACTTCTTCCTTTCTTTCAAGGAAAAAATGTGATGATTGCATATTTAATTCATATTTCTATGTGTTCTAGATCAGTTTTATTATATTTTACAATTGCCTAGTTATATCTGAATACTAATAGTTGACCCTGAAAGCATAAGTCAAGGTCTTGAAACTAAATCCATTCAATTCCTTACCCTTAAAAATGTATGATTTGACATTTAATTATATTTCTATGTGTTCTCGATCAAATTTTATGACATTAGACATTTGTCTATTTATAGATAGAATGGGGGATTCCTCATTTGGGGATCAGATAGAATTGGGAATTCCCCATATCGGGGATTCCCCATTTTGCTTTGAAATTAAATATTTGACCTAGATTTCACAATTATTCATTAAAAATTCATTTAGAGATAAAATTATTCTTGATATTTCATTTACAACTTTTGACCATTATATTTACTTAAAATCAAAGGTGATCCAATTAAAATCTACCTTTTGTTGCAGCATTGTTTCTCTTCTTTTTCTTGAAAATCCAGTTGCCAAGAGGAAGTGACATCATAGTTAACCTCACTGTGACATCGTAGTTTACCTCACTTAGGTATCCCCAAAAATGACATCATAGACTTTCATATCCCTGTAATTTACTTAAAAATGTGTGAGGCTTAGGTATGTATTATACACTAATAGGAAATCACATATGGGGAATCATTTGGTCACCTGATATTTGACCTTGAGTGAAGGATTCAAGGTCAATAGACCTCAATAGTGTTCCCTTTGTAAAAAAAATGTCCTTATCTTTCAAAAAAAATGGTTTGATGGCTCAGTTACATATATGTGTTATGATAAATGGGAAATAACATATGGAATCTTTTGGTTACATGGTGGTTGGCCTCGAACAATGGGTCAAGGTCAAATGGACCCTAACAGCATTGTCATCACAGTATTACTTTATCGAGGAAAAGACATATCATTCTAAAATGTGTTATGCTAGAAATAAAATGGAAATCTTTTGTACTTGACCTTGCCCGGTATGTGGTTGTGCCCCAAGTTCCCCCACATCTAATTAAGATGAGTGTCTCAATATAGTCTCTGTAGGATTGAAGCATATGCACATCACTGTTTTAGACATTAATTAAAGCTTCAATGTTAAATCATGTCTACTTTTCATATTTTGGCAGTCATTTTGAGGAAAATCTTGGGATTATGCTAATTAGATCAGCTAAAAAAATACAAAAATGTTACCAAGAATTCTTGGGTCAATAACTATATTAGTATAAAAAAAATCAACTTTCCATGGCATTTAATTAAGGAGATATCATCATTTGATGAAATACCGCAAAAGTGGCCATTTGGGGGTAGGGGTGACTGTGGTTACAATGAGCTCTGTGGTCATCACACATAGCCCCATTGTGAGAATATGAAAATTGAATTGCCCAGATAACTTAATAATGAAACTTTTGGCCAAATTTTATAGCTCTACTTACAATATTAAGTCATTCAGAGAACGCATCAAAAACTAATTGAGCTACTTTCAAATTGAAAGCTAATTTTTGACTATTTTTGACAAAATTCGTAAAATATGGTCATTTTCTACTGTGAACCAAGTTTTAGAGAATAAATCATAGCAAAATGGTTAAGCAATGCATAAGTAATAATGAAGTAAATCAAAATTAATAATTTATGGGTGCTTAATAATGATTTATTCCATCTAAACCCAATACAGGCATTTTGGATCAATAATGGTTTGCTGGTAGCCAACTGCGAATCCAAGATGGACCGTACAGAGAAAACGTACTTGATCTGGAGGTGTTACCCAAACTTTTTTTGAAGGTCTCGGCATATAGAACAAAAAAAATTAGGGTAACGCTCGAAAAGAGTCATGTACACAAACACCCTCCCAGAGCCAGGAGTAACAGTATTGGTGGGTATTTCAACGACTTTTCTTCGAGATATCTATAACAATTAACAAGAGGGTGAAGTTTAGTTGCACATTCGTTACAGAATGTTTGCACAGAGAAATCATATGTCGGCTCAATGGCAGGTTCAGTCAGCAAAGGTTATCTTCTTATATCTATAATGATAAATGTCAGTGTGTGGCAGTCAGTCAGTCCGTCTCCTCCATAACTCCAAAACCATGAAACCTAGCGGCTCCAAACTTTTCGTGCATACGAAGGCAACTCCAACATGGTGCATGAATGAAAACGGGGTGTTTGGGTTAATGTAAACACCCCTTTAAAGATAATTTAGGGGGTGCTCATCAAAAAAACCAAAATAAGCCTTACGAATATGGTGGCACGCCATCTTGGTGAGCTCTCTGTCAGCTTGCTGCAGTCTTAAGCCGCCATTTTTTTTTTGGCCTGCTCAACAATAACATGACTTCAAACAGGCCACAACAGTTTCTTCACGATAAAGATTTATTTTTCATTTTCCTCACTTATATCATCGAATGCGTGGTCATCATACCTACAAATCGCTGGATACATTGCAATGCTTATAAATGCCTGGAAACGCCGGCGTTTATGGCTTTATTTAATTTCTGCACATGCCATAACCTCCAGGATCTCTTAATCTCAGCCGAATTTCAAAATTTTAACTTCTTTATTGACTTCAGCAATAGTTCCGACTGCGAAAAAAAAAGTGTTCATTTGTCCAATTCGGACATTGCTTGACATTCCGGGTGTCTCCGGGTGCATGGTGTTCATCGGTGATCGCTAATTGCTTGCCAAGCCAGCCATTCCTTATCAACTATTTTGTTGGAGTGCTTGCTTCTTGAGTGCTTAAGCCACTTGACAAGTGCTCTACAATATTCGCACTGTCACTGAATATATCGATCGGCTTGAACAAAGTTCAGGGCCAACTCACCTGCGTTTGGCCGTGCGGTGAGTCGGGTGGTGGTTCACTCGCTGAAAATGTGCAATTTTATTTTACACAATGTTTCTGCCTTTTGTACAATGTTCTTTCATTCCATGACCTGTCGCTTTGGCATATATAGAAACCAAAAGAATTAACCATTTAGTTTAAAAAAATTTAATCAACCATTTTGTTGGAGTGCTGACTAAAGGGGAGTGCTTAACATCTCTGGAGTTAGGAAGGCAAAATAAATTAGGTGATTACAATGATTAAAAAATGTTTTCAGTTGTGAGAAAGAAAGGAATCACCACATCATGACAGGATAGCCGAGAGGTATGCATGCCCGCTCCAACTCGAAGCTGTCTAGCCTGCGTTTGAATCCAAACCGAGCTATAAACTGTTATCGCGGTGTTTCACAGGCAGGGTAATTCATCAATGTGTGTGTCATCTCTCAGATGGACGTTAAACGGGATGTCACATCTGCTGGAACAGTCCCCGCTCTTTCTCACTCTCCCCCTCTCTCACTCATCCTCCACCCCTCCCCCTCTCTTGCTCACCCTCTCACCCCTCTTCGTATTAGTCTCACACCCTCTCTGTCTCTCACCCTCTCACCCCTCTCCGTCTCTCACCCTCTCCGTCTCTACCCCTCTCCCTCTCTCTTACCTCTCTCCTCTCATCTCTCACCCCTCTCCGTCTCTCACCCTCTCACCTCTCCGTCTCTCACCCTCTCACCCCTCTCCTCTCTCTCACCCTATCCGTCTCCCGCCCCTCCGTCTCCCATGCTCTCCGTCTTTCCACCCCTCTCCGTCTCCACCCCTCTCCGTCTCCCACCCCTCTCCGTCTCCCACCCTCTCCGTCTCCCACCCTCTCCGTCTCCCACCCTCTCCGTCTCCCCCTCCGTCTCCACCCCGTCTCCACCCTCTCCTCCCCACCCACTACCTCCTCTCTCACCCCTCTCCCTCCTCTCTCTCCACCCTCTCTCCCTCTCACCCCTCTCCCTCTTCACCCTCTCACCCTTCGTCTCTCACCCTCTCCGTCTCCCTCCCTCCTCCGTCTCTCACCCTCTCCGTCTCTCACCCTCTCCGTCTCTCACCCCTCTCCGTCTCTCACCCTTTCACCCCTCTCCGTCTCTCACCCTTCACCCTCCTCCCCCCACCCTCTCCGCTCTCACCCTCTCCGTCTCTCACCCCTTCCGTCTCTCACCCTTTCACCCCTCTCCGTCCTCACCCTTCCCCCTCTCCGTCTCCCACCTCTCCGTCCTCACCCCACTACCTCTCTCTCACCCCTCTCCTCCTCTTCTCATCCTCTCCTCCTCTCTCACCCCTCTCCCTCTCTCACCCTCTCACCCTCCTCTCCTCTCCCTCCTCTCCTCACTCCTCTCATCTCTCCCCTATCTCACCCCTCTCCCTCTCTTCCCCTCTCTCTCTCCTTCTCACCCTCCCTCCTTCTCTCACTCCCTCTCCTCCTCTCTTCCCCCTCTCCCTCTCTCTCACCCCTCTCCTCTCTCACCCTCTCACTCTCACCTCTCACCCTTCTCCATCCTCCTCGTGTTCATCCTCCCTCTCGTCTCTCACCCTCTCACCCTCTCACCCCTCTCCATCTCTCACCCTCTCATCCTCCACCCCTCTCCCCTCTCTCACCCCTCCCATTCTCACCTTCTCATCCTCTCACCCCTCTCCCTCCTCTCACCCCTCTCCTCCTTCCCCCCTCTCCCCCCTCTCCCCTGTTCCCCCACTGCTCCCCTCTGTTAATGGGACTGTTAAGGACTGACAGTTTACTTTTGAATTTGCCAGGAAGATGGGTGGGTTTTAAATGCTCCCACCGTGTTTTATATAGAACCGTGGTTAAAAGAAAATTTGCTGTTTGGGCGCATTTTATCACCCTTCTCTTTCCCTCACATCACCTTCTTCCCTAATGCTGCCTTCCCTTCCCTTCCTTCCCTCACGTCTGCTTCCCTTCCCTTCCCTCATGCTGCTTCCCTTCCCTTCCCCTCACACTGCCTTCCCTCCCCTTCCCCTCACACTGCCTTCCCTCCCCTCCCCATGTTTACCTCCTCCAAACCCCCTCCCCTCCGCACTTCTCTCTGCCCCCCTCCTCTCTCCCCCATCTTCGCTCCCACCCCCACCCCTCCCGCGGCGTGTAACACAATGTTTGATGAGGTGTCACTCTCCCCCCCCTTTCCTAACCCCGCCTTCCCTCACTCTCCCCCCTCTTCCTAGCTCCCCGTTCCTCACCCCTCCTAGCTACCCACCACTCTGCACCAGCACCTCTCCTTGCCCCCTCCTCTTTCTCCCTCCCTGTTTCTCTCCCCACCTTAATGTTGTCATCAGTGAAGTGACTGATTGTGTCTGCTAGTAGTAATATATGTAGTCTTATGGCAGTGGCAGTAACCTCTCCAACATTCCAAGTAATCGTTCAGCCTCACTCCTGTAACTCTCTAATCCCTTTCTCAGTATGTCTCCATCTGCAGCCAGACTTCTGCATGCTATGGCCTCTTCATGATGATTTGATTTTAACCTGTGGTTCTAACCTTTGATCCGCAGACCCCTTGCGGTATATGAGGTTATTGCAGTGGGGGTCTACGGGCATAAAAGTAGCATTAACTTCTCCGCACCACCAATTCACCTCACACACTGTCACTGACTCACTCATCCTGCTTGTGTCGTAATTTTGTCATGATAATCGTTGTATGTCACTATCATTATGCTCTCATATCACTATGATAGTTGAGCATGGTGGTCCACAAAGTAGTCATTCAGCCTCACTCCAGTCACTCTCTAATCGTGTAATCCCTTCCACAGAATGTCTCCCTCTGCAGCGAGACTTCTGCATTTTCAGTCCTTCTTATGATGGTTTCATCAAGACCAGTCATTCCAACCTGTGGTCCACAGACACTTAAGGGTCTATGAGATTGGTATCACGGCTGGGATCTGTCGGCAAAAAACTGACATTGACGAATTTGAAAATGGTGGCTCGGAGTTCATGCACGTTTCATGCTGTGCATTGTACCTGTAACTGAGATTGAGAGTTGGGACTCGGGAACATCACGGTGGTACGTACTACCGGAACGTTATCCCTTGACCGAGCTGCAGGATGTCACGGTGGAGGAGTGGGAGCTGTCTGGGTCCTGTGCGCATGTTGGTGTTGTTGTTTTTATATTCCTGTTGAGGCTCGTGGAGGAGCTCGAGTAGTCATTCAGCTAGGTTTTGCAAATCAGAGCCCGGACCGACCCTCTTCATGGTATGCTGTGTGTAGAAGGAGCGTGGCTAACATGTCCCACGTGTAACTAGGCTACGGCACATAGGGGAGGGTGGCCAGTGGCCACCATCTTATATTGCACAGTGTAAGCATGGCGCTAGTTGAACACATGGCATCAGAGTGCAATCTGGTACTTGAGCGAAGCATCATGGCAAGAAATATGCAAGAAGGCTTTGGCTGCGCCATCAAGAACCGTTTAAACCATTCAGTGGACAGTGTGTCGGATTCACTCGATATCATAAAAACCACAAAGACCAATAATGGATCCAGAAAGAGGAAAAATGCAGCAGCAGTGGCCAAACAGCCTCCAAGGGACAAGGAAGCACCTCTGCTAAGTCCCGTCACTGAACTGGAACTGCCGATTCAGTTTGCAACTGTGGGGCTGAGGAGGGAGGGTCTATGGCACATTCGTCGGCAGTCCAACCTGCACTTATCCTGCACTTCAAGGGGAATTTCCTTTGGGCCTGACAGCGGGTCCAAGTGCGGCGTCGTCTCCAAGAGTCAACTGGGGTTCTCGCACGGAGGAGGTGGAACTCACAAGGGGGGCTTCCCGAGGAATGACATCGGAGAGATGGATCACTCAAGTGCTGAGTCTACTGAGTGTGATGGTGATCAGCCTGCTACCAATTGTGGCAACAAGTAGTATAAGCCTGAAGAATAAGAGGACGAGATGAAGCAGATGTCACTGGAAAAGTACAATGCTGGGGCCAAATGCATGAGCAGTTATAAACAGTGTATTGGGTGTTGTATGTGGGCAATGTTTGGTTGAGGGCAACTGTGGGGACGTCTTTCCTGCTGTAAATGCTTGAAGGTGACTTGTTTGAAAGCTTTGGTGGATAAACTGAGAAAAGAGCATGGGGGGAGGGGTGTGTCAGGGTTCGGTAGCATGAGAAGTGCAGAGGGTATCGGTGGTGATAGGAGTGCGGAGTGCACTGCTGGTGTTGGAGGGGTGGACGACAGACTGTGTGTGATGGATGAGGTTGCCAGTCTCGGTGTGGTATGGGTGAGAGTGTGGATGACGATTAGGTGGCGGGCTGTGTAAGTGAGAATACTTCGGTAGAGGGGTTTTCCAACAGGGGTGGTGGTGGTGGTGTTGTGGTTGGTGTGATTGGGAGTGCTGCGGGTGTAAGAAGTGATGGGAGTGAGGATTGTAGCGTGAATGATGGTGGTGGTGGTGACGATGCATACATGTGTGTGCGATGGTGGATTTCAGGTCAAGAGGTGAGGGAGGTTGACCAGGGAGATTGTTTTTTTGGGGATGAGGCATGGACTATGTGAACTCCCCCATTTTGTCACAAAGATAGGAAAAAGTTTTGTTCTGTTTTAGAGGGATGAGGGTGGGGGATATTGATGAAATGTTTGTTGCATGACGTTTTGTCGGGGTGTAGGCTGGAATAATTGGTAGTTGTGCATGCAGGAATGATGTGGGGATGGTCTGTTCAGAACCTTTGAAGAAGAGTTACTGGATGAGGTTTGGGGGAATCATTTGAAGTGTGAAGTTTTTTTTTCAGCGATTCTACCAAGGGTCCACATCAATTATTTGGATAATGGGGTTGGGAGTAGACCCTATGCCTGGTGTTGGCTTAATGGTTAGGGTGGTGGGCTTAGGATCCTCGGATCCTGAGTTCAAATTCTGCTTTGCTGTTGAATTAATACAAGGTGGGGTTGACTCTTCCTGTCATCCTTCCGAGGTCGGCAAAATGAGTCAGAGAAGCCTAGATACTCTGATTGACTGTCAGAAGATTGGCAGATGCAGTTTGACATAAGTATATGTCGTGGCCAGAGTTTGGGAGTAAAGAAAACTAGAGTTGGGATGGCATTAAGGCAGGGCCTTTCACTCACAAAGTAGTTAATGCAAGGAATGGTCTCCCTGGAGCAGTGGTGGCAGCTGAAACAATGGAAGGATTTAAACTGGAGTTGGATCGCTACATAAAAGTATTGAGAATAGAGTGGGACATGGATAATGGCAGAATTGCATGGACAGCCTCCTCCTGCGTTGGACTTCCTTGTATAATGTCTCCGCACTCCCAAATGATGTCGCACGCTATGATGCACCATGCATGAGAAGCAACCATTCGTGGAAGGCCATGGTTTGTCCTGCTTGTGTCGTAATTTTGTCACTGTGATAGTCATGTGCCACTATGTCAGAAGCCTGGAAGTTTAATCTCCTCTCGCAGAACCAGCAGATAAGCCCATCTGGGCCAACACCAGGGAAAGCAGAGGAGCAGAGCTTTTGAGGACATCTTTGTGTGTATGATACACAGTGGTCATTCACTGTAATGGACTCATCTACCGGTTGGCTTGCTATGCGTGCCATTGGTTAAGTGGTGACAATGCCGAGAGTGTGCATTAGGCCAAAGCACGATCCCTACACCACTTGAAACAACTTGTAGCACTGGTGTTTGGTGTTGTAAGCCTCGCAGTGATGGAAGAATGGCAGTCTTCTTATTTTTCTTCTTGCATATGGCAGCTTGGCTGCCGGGTAGCTATCATTTTGTTAGGGCGCGGCTGATGTGCCCCTATACCAGTACACTGGTACTCATTTCGCTGACCTCAGAAGGATGACAGGCTGACTCAACTACACCTGGTGTTAATTCAGTGGCGGACAGGGCTCAAACTCAGGACCCTAAGATCCCAAGCCAGCCACCCTAACCGCTAAGCCAACACCAGGCCGAGAATGACAGTATCAGGCACAGATATGCGACTGGCGGGTTATCCCTAATCAGCGGTCGAAAATTGAAAAAAGTTCAGAAATATTGAAATTGGCAATTGACCCTACCCCGCGTGGTCGACCTGTTGGCGATCTTCGGTCCGATTAGGGACCCGTGACCTTTCGGATTTATCTGAAAGGTACGACCTAAATTCCGGGTGTTTGGTGGAGCCGACTCTACTGCTCCCCCGAGCGGTCGTGCTCGCCACCGAGACCCGGCTCCACAACGGTACAACTGGTAGTCTGCAAAGGAGCTTGCAGCCACCATGTTTGAAGACTTTGGATGGTTTGCTTCTTTTCTGGATGATGGTTTGCTTTGGATGGTTTGCTATAGGCGACGTAAGCTGGCTGGTATAAGCGACGGGTGGTATTTGCTAGAAATTCAATAAGGCCGTTAATTATCTTCAAAAGGGGATGTTTTAATTAACCCAAACACCCAATTTTCACTCTTGCTACTTCAGGAAGGAAAACAGGGATTTGAAGGAGGTGGGCTTGGGTGGATTAACGGGGTAGAAAAGATCGAGGATTTGGATGGGGGACGAATAAGGGGTGGGTGAACAGCTGTTTTGAAGGCTGGAGGAAGAATGAATGAACAGAGTGAGGATTTATTCCAAAGGCGGGAAAAAAGAGGAATGAAAGAGTGAAGGTGAGCAGTCATTCGTGATTTGGTAGTTTTACCAGAAGGGGTTGTTGGGGACTTTGAGCGCCCTGCGGAATATGGTGGGACAAATCGCAGAGAGAGCAGGGGGGGGGGGAGGCTGGAGAGGAGACGGTAGAAGACAGAAAGACCACCTACCTGCCTGTGGTGAGAGAGTGAGAGCCCAAGACAGCCTCATCGTGGGAGATGCCATGATCCAAAATGCCTTGGTTTCACAGCGTGAAGCCGAGAAAGGTGGGAGGCAGGAGCGCCAGCCCAGAGGGAAAGCAGTACTCCATCAGTCGGACGAAAGCTTTGTAAGTGTCAGGAGCTCAGGTGGGCCGAGGAAGGACTTTGCACGACGGAAGATTCCCAGTCGGCGACTGGCTTGGATGCGAGGTTTGAAATGTGACTTTCCAGGAAAGGTCATGGCAGATAGTGAGACCCAGAAGCTTGAAAGAAAGGACTTCTTCCAGAGGATTGTTGAGAAAGTGGATGGGGGGTTTTCTAAACGGTCCTCTCGGAGGACATCGTGAGAGTGTGAGATTTGTCCACAGCCCCTATCACACAGAACCCTTGTCACAGACCTTGTCCACAGACCCTTGTCCACAGACCCTGTCCACAGACCCCTTGTCCCAGACCCTTGTCCACAGAACCCTTGTCCCACAGACCCTTGTCCACAGAACTTGTCCACAGACCCTTGTCACAGACTTGTCACAGACCTTGTCCACAGACCCTTGTCCACAGACCCCTTGTCCACAGACCCTTGTCACAGAACCTTGTCCCCAGAACCTTGTCCACAGACCTTCCACAGACTGTCCCAGCCCTGTCCCAGACCCCTTGTCCACAGAACCCTTGTCCACAGACCCCTTGTCCACAGACCTTGTCCACAGACCCTCTTGTCCACGCAGACCCCTTGTCCCACAGACCCTTTCCACAGACCTTGTCACAGACTTGTCCCACAGACCCTTGTCCCCAAGACCTTGTCCACAGACCCTTGTCCCACAGAACCCTTGTCCCACAGAACCCTTGTCCAAGACCCTTATCCACAGAACCCTTGTCCCACAGACCTTGTCCCACAGAACCCTTGTCCACAGAACCCTTGTCTCAGCTGATGTTTATTTCTAGGTGGTCAGTTCTAACATCTTGGGAAGGATTATTTGCCTGAAGTTGTTCAATTTGTACACACATTATTGATCAGTGAAAGGCTGTTGTTAATGTTTTTTTTGTTAATCTTAGTAAAATCGAATTTCCAATCTATCTTAGTCGTAGTACTCTACTCTCCTCTTAATATTGGAAATGAATACAATGGTTTTCGTTTTTCCACAGCTTTTATAATTATAGGGGACAATGTCTTTGGTATTAAATCGTTGAGGATTTCCATTGTATCCTTCGTGGGATGGAAAGGTGTATTTGGGCCTTTCAGTACAAACAACGGTGCAATGACGTGAACTGTCGTGGGGGTGGGGGAGGAGTCAAATTTCCTTCAAGTTTGCTTACGTAATAAGTAGATGTTCTTCTCCATCTAGCTCCGCCCCTTTTTCTCACATGGGCGTGACGTAGGCGGAGAGAAAAACCGCGGCCGGAAGTGTTGAGTATGGACCGGCAGTAATTATCGCAGTGAGAGGTTGGGAGGGAAGTACGTCCTTCAGGATCAGTCATAAAGTGAGCTGAAGAATAGTGTTTGTTCTTTTTGGTCTTGGTGAAAGACCCGATGGTGCGAAGGTTGTAATAGAAATCACGTGACGACGTTTTGTGATATGTCTGACGGCGTCACGACTGCACAACTTGAAGCCGTGGTTTTGAATGACCGTGTCGTTCGCCGTTAGTACAGTACAGTACAGTACAGTATTTGAAGGGAACGGATGTCGTGTTGCAATGTTCATGGACAATAAGCGGTGAACGCGAGTCACGGTGAGTAGTCCCGGGACATGGCAGGAAGACGTCAGGGAGCTCGTTTCGAGGCGGACATCGAGCGATGTCGGACTGAGAGTCAGTGGGAGAAAATTATCGACATCGTGAAACAGTTCAACAAACTCGTCGGTGGCGGTACGAAGCACCCAGATGTCCACGTTTGTTTGTAACCTGAAAACAAAATCCTTTAAATGTGTCATGGTTCGCTGTCTCATCGTGGACTTGTGTCTTACTCTGCTCTGGATCACTTCCCTGCGTTTTATTTGTCCTCCACCTCCCCACCACACCCTCCCCTCCCCACCCCTCCCCACACCCCTCCCCACCCCACCCCTCCCTCCCCTCCCCACCACACCCCTCCCTCCCCACTCCCCTCCCCTCCCCCCCTCCCCTCCCCCCTCCCCACCACACCCTCCCCACCACACCCTCCTCCCACCCCACCCCACCACCCCTCCTCCCCAACTCCACTCCATATCATTGTTCCTTCCTCTTTTTCTGCTCCAGCCTCCCACCATCCTCCGATCTCTCTGCCCCCCCACCACCCATCCCTCCCGATCTCTCTGCCCCCACCACCCATCCCTCCGATCTCTCTGCCCCACCACCCATCCTCCCGATCTCTCTGCCCCCCACCCATCCCTCCCGATCTCTCTGCCCCCCACCCACCCATCCCCCGATCTCTCTGCCCCCACCCATCCTCCCGATCTCTCTGCCCCCACCACCATCCTCCGATCTCTCTGCCCCCCCCCACCACCCATCCTCCCGATCTCTCTACCCCCCCACCACCCATCCCTCCGATCTCTCTGCCCCCACCACCCATCCCTCCCGATCTCTCTGCCCCCACCCCACCCTCCCGATCTCTCTGCCCCCACCCATCCCTCCCGATCTCTCTGCCCCCCACCACCCATCCTCCCGATCTCTCTGCCCCCACCACCCATCCTCCCGATCTCTCTGCCCCCACCCATCCTCCCGATCTCTCTGCCCCCCATCCCTCTCGATCTCTCTGCCCCCCTCCTCTCGATCTCTCTGCCCCCCGTCAATCTCAATCTCTCTGCCCCCCATCAATCTCGATCTCTCTGCCCCCTCCATCCCTCCGATCTCTCTGCCCCCCATCCATCCCTCCGATCTCTCTGCCCCCATCCATCCATCCTGATCTCTCTGCCCCCCATCAATCTCGATCTCTCTGCCCCCCATCCCTCTCGATCTCTCTGCCCCCCATCCCTCTCGATCTCTCTGCCCCTCCATCCCTCCGATCTCTCTGTCCCCTCCATCCTCTCCGATCTCTCTGTCCCCCTCCATCCTCTCGATCTCTCTGTCCCCCTCCATCCTCTCGATCTCTCTGCCCCCCATCCCTCTCGATCTCTCTGCCCCCCATCCCTCTCGATCTCTCTGCCCCCCATCCCTCCTCGATCTCTCTGCCCCCATCCCTCTCGATCTCTCTGCCCCCATCCCTCTCGATCTCTCTGCCCCCCCGTCAATCTCAATCTCTCTGCCCCCCATCAATCTCGATCTCTCTGCCCCCCATCCATCCCTCCCGATCTCTCTGCCCCCATCCATCCTCCCGATCTCTCTGCCCCCATCCATCCATCCTGATCTCTCTGCCCCCCCATCAATCTCGATCTCTCTGCCCCCCATCCTCTCGATCTCTCTGCCCCCCATCCCTCTCGATCTCTCTGCCCCCCATCCCTCTGATCCCTTTGCCCCCCATCCTCCCGATCTCTGCCCCCCATCCCTCCGATCTCTCTGCCCCCATCAATCTCGATCTCTCTGCCCCCTCCATCCTCCGATCTTCCTGTCCCCCTCCATCCCCTCCGATCTCTCTGTCCCCTCCATCCCTCTCGATCTCTCTGTCCCCTCCATCCCTCTCGATTCTCTCTGCCCCCCATCTCTTCGATCTCTCTGCCCCCATCCTCTCGATCTCTTGCCCCATCCCTCTCGATCTCTTCCCATCCCTCTCGATCTCTCTGCCCCCATCCCTCTCGATCTCTCTGCCCCCCCTCAATCTCAATCTCTCTGCCCCCCATCAATCCGATCTCTCTGCCCCCTCCATCCCTCCCGTCTTCTGCCCCCATCCATCCCTCCCGATCTCTCTGCCCCCCATCCATCCATCCTGATCTCTCTGCCCCCCCCATCATCTCCGATCTCTCTGCCCCCATCCCTCTCGATCTCTCTGCCCCCATCCCTCTCGATCTCTTGCCCCCCATCCCTCCGATCCCTTTGCCCCCCATCCCTCCCGATCTCTGCCCCCCATCCTCCCGATCTCTGCCCCCCATCCCTCTCAATATCCCTGCCCATCCCATCCCTCTCGATCTCTCTGCCCCCCATCCCTCCCGATCTCTCTGCCCCCCATCCCTCCCGATCCTCTCTGCCCCCCATCCCTCCGCATCTCTCTGCCCCCCATCCCTCCCGATCTCTCTGCCCCCATCCTCCCGATCTCTCTCCCCATCCTCCGTCCTGCCCCCCCAATCCTCCCAATCTCTCTGCCCCTCCATCCCACCCGATCTATCCTCCCAACCACTCCGAACTCTCACTTACTCCCCCCCCCACTTTTCTCCTTCTACCCCCAATGCGTACCGCACCTTTTATATGTTTCTCAGAATGGTCACGTGATGGATACCTTTCGTTTGTATTTTTGCAAAAATATATCTGAAACATTTTATTTTCATTTACATTTTGCAAGATGTAATTCTGTATAATGTATTAATTCTTCTCGTTTTCAAAAGCTGATATCCATGATCCTTCCTTCCATGTCACTCCTGTTCATTCATTTTCTGCAAGTTTAAGTTTTTCTCACTTCACTGTATTTCCATGAAGTCCCACACCCCCTCCCCCTCCAAACATTCCTTCTCTCGACTAACTTGAATCGCTCACGCTTTTCCATGGAAATGAAACCAGTCCGTGCAATAGACTTTTCAAATCGTATTTTGCATTCTGAGCCATCAAACGAAGAAAGATATCTTATTATCCCCATGCTTTGAAAACAAAATGGGGATATTGCAATCTGGTCCATCTGTCTGTCCGCCTCCTTAACAGTTCTGCAGAAATTCACCAAACTTGGAAATTATGATCACCACATGACAATTATTGATCAGGTCAGGCCAGATTAGATCTGTGACTTGCTACATGTACCGTGTAAACCTGCACTAACCTGTTTCATTGTTGGGTTGTCGGCAACAGAACCGTCTCCCCCACCAGGTTTCCTGGTGAGGAGGGTGTGTGGATATACACACCCAGCAGGATTAAAAACGAAACCTCTCAAAGGGTGGAGAAGCTCCTTGTGAGCCAACGATCATCCATTTCTCGTGCCCAGCTGTGTCTGCGGATGTCCTCTTGCAGTTGGATTATTCTTTTTTGAGGAGGTTAGTGGCAGGATTAGATTTTCACTCTGACCACCGTAAAACACTTCATTCAGCAAAAGCCACAAACGCAACGAAAACTGAAAACCGAAAACCCACTCCGTGGGAGTACCTCCTGTGCTGCTGCCCTTCGCAGGGCAGCTCACCAGATAACAAGAATGGGGCAAAGCCTTTGGGACCCCATTCCTTGATTTGTAGAAAAGCACAGGGTAACCTTCCTGGGTCAGATTGTGGTAGTGTGTGGCGGAGTGGTGCTGAGGTGTCATCCACCAGACGGCGGTATCCTTGGGTTCACCTGCGGCGGTCCCTTGGGGTGGGTGCCTGGAATGTCCTATCCCTAAGAGTGGTTGATCACCTGTCTCTGTTATCATCTGAGCTCAAGCGTTTGGACATCGGTATTTTGAGATCTGAAGACCGGATAGTGGTGATGACACCTACTATTGGTCTGGTCGCTCTGATGGTTACCATGCCCAAGGAGTTGCTGTTACTGCGTACAATAAGCTGACTCCAATGATAATTGAGGTAACA
>CM068955.1:177880304-177903077 GCA_035128595.1 Eptatretus atami | reverse complement strand
TCATCAAGCCACTGACGAACATAACGTCCATAATGATGTGGAGCTCCATCATTCTGGAAATAATAATCCTGATCTTGTACCCTGGGCCAAAAGAAGGTTTGCAGCATATCCAGGTAAATTTCTGCAGTGACAGATCCCTCTATTTTCATGAGGTCTAACTAGAAATAGCCGTCCAATTATCCTCTAATGGAGATATGCTGCCAAACTGTCACTCCAGGTAATTTACCTCCTTCTCAACTGTCACTCTTGGGTTATTCGCAGCCCAGTAGACACAATTGATTGTGTCTGTTAATTGTGCCATTAAGCTTAAAACATGGCCTCATCTGACCACAGATGTTGTTCGTAGCATTTTGTCCTCTTCGTGAAGTTTAGCTAAGAACTCATCGCAAAATTGAAGACGGCAGTCGTCATCTCCTATCGATGAAGGCATGCAGTTAGATCTGGAATGTAAGGTTTCCATTTTTTCTGGTGAAGGTCGTGATAACACTTGATTGGCTCACTTCAACTCTGCAGATAAACGGCGAGTTGACTTTTGCGGACTTTGTTCCAGTCTTCTGATGGTCTTCAGCCTTAGCTACATTCGTTGTCGTTTTCGGACGACCGGACTTCTTTGCAGTGGCTACCGACCTGTTGCTTTCAAATTTCTCGACAATCAATCGTATGTTTCTTCCCTGAGGTGGTTAATATCGAATCCCTGTGCCAAACGGCGTGCCGCCATCTGTTGGTTGTTCATTACATTTGTAGTAATGTTTCACGGCTGCAATGCGTTGATTCATTGAAGAGTAATTCATGTTCAATTTGGTGCAAATTCAGTAACTTTCCAACTTGCAACAATAACCTGCAAAACAAAATCAAAAATATAATTAATTACGAAAATTAATAATCTGCAAGACAATGTAACATCAACTTCCAGAAAGAACTGAACTCGAAAGAACAAAACAAATCGGGCGCCTACTTTGACTCACCCTGTTATAAATATAATATATATATATATAATATATATAATATAAGTTATAATATTGTTGATTGTATTCGCCTGTCCGGTCGTGCGGCAGCGACCGCCTTTAGCTAAATTGCGGCCGCGCGCGCCCACCAAACGAGCAATCTAGTCGCAGCTTTCGGATTCTAACGCGCCGAACCCAGCTACGGGTGTTGTTAACACACATAAATAAACCAGCCAACTTCTGTCCGCGCCCTACAGGGTCGATCGCGCGAATGGTCGATGTACCTAATTATTCGCGCAGACAGAAATGCCGGGGATTACACCTCAACGGAGCCTGCACGAAAACGAGCCGCTTTAAGCAGCTCGTTCCGTTTGCGATTGCCGAGCGGTTTTATATCGCCAAGCCCCGTCGGACCAGATGTACGTTTATCGCTATTAATCAGCCAGCTAATTATTCCGAACGCAATTATGGCGAGTCAATGGCAGGAAAGGACGCCAACGAGCAGGTGACATTTCAACAATGGGGACATTTATTTTTACACGTAAGCAATGCAATGAATGGGGATAGGGACAAGACACGAGCAAAAAACCTACAGCCGATATCTGTGTATTACGTACATGCACTTACAACAATTCTACTTACGGACAAGGCGCCACAGACTTTCATGCAAAAACCCCAGAAAAGAAAGATAGAACTGGCTCGTAAGCCTTAATTGTTCCTCGGAGCTGGGATGACCGAAGGAGCTCCGCGAGGCCGGGCAGGTTACCTTTGTCGCCCTTGAGGCGACTCAATGGGTCTTTTGGTCGGCGACCCTCCGTATGTCTCGTCGTCAATGCGGCAGCTGTTGTAACCGCGGCTTGGTTGGTCCAGGGCCTAGCAGCGGGCCTGGTCGATCGGGCCTGGCCGACGATGCTTCAGAGGAGCGACGGGCCTTGCTCTTTTAGAGTTGATGCTCTTTTAAGAGCCCGCTCACTCCTCAGCGTCGCTCGACCGACTCGGGGCCCAATCACTCGGGCCCAGTCACGTAGCTTGCTGGCGACTTCTCTCCGCCTGGCGACCCTTCTCCGCTGGTGACTTCGCTGCTGACTCCACGGCCAACACGACCAACAACTTGGTGACTTGGCTGGCTCCAATGCCGAACGAACTCCACTCCTCCGACCAACAGCAACTTGACTGGACTCACAACTCGATCTGCCTCCACCGACCAATTCAACTCTCGGCGTCGAAACGCGCCTTTTTATAGCCCGGAGGGGTGAAGCCGCTGTCGGCTTTGCCACCCGAAGGCGGCGTTTGCCCCTTTCACCCTTGAACTTTCACCCCCCGGCTGGCTCCGCTCCTTTCGTCGTTTTGATCCGTTTTGCAAGTCATGCGCGGCCGTGTTTGAAATCACTTTGCCGCTGTCGAGGATGCCATCGTGTTCGTTTGTGGGATGGTTTTGTTTGTTGGGATGTTGTTGTTGGTGAAAAGATGGCGCGCCGTGGAGATGCGGGTGAGGAGATGTTGGCGGTTGTGGCGAAGGTGGTGAGGAGATGTTGGCGTTTGTTGTGAAGGTGGTGAGGAGATGTTGGCGTTGTGGAGAAGGTGGTGAGGAGATGTTGGCGGTTGTGGAGAAGGTGTGAGGAGATGTTGTTTAAAAATAAAGATAGAAAAGAATAACACTACCTCAAGATTCACAGCGCCGGCGCACGAATAATTCCCGTTATACATCGGGTGGGAAAATCTAACCTGGACACACACTTATTGACATAACTGATCTTCGGGGGAACCTGAATGGTGATCTGTTAATTTTCCACAACGCGTAACAATATATACACACACAACACACACACACAATTAATATATATATAATAATATATATATATATATATATATATATATAATATATTTATACATGTATCCATGCAGACATATTACATACATATACACATATATACATATACAGTAATCCCCCGCTATATCGCAGATCACCTATCGCGCCCCCGGTTCATCGCGGGTTTTCCCTTGGAACCTAACTAATTTTTTCTCTGCGGATCCCCCCCGGTATATCGCGGTAATAATATATAAATATAAATTATTTAAGCAATAAATTATAACGCGTGGTGCTCGACCAGTCACACAACGCACGAGACAAAGTTTCGCTTGTGAACTTCGAATATTTTCTACGTTTTTCTCCAAGCCCTACGATGCCGCCCAAAGCCCTGCACCTTCTAAGGCTTCTGGCAAGGAACCGAAGCGCCAGAGGAAGGTCCTGACGCTCCAGGAGAGGTTAAGGTGCTCGATATGCTTCGGGAAGGAAAAAGGTTTGCCGCGGTTGGACGAGCACTGCCAAACCAGCCAGACCAGACGAGTCGATCTCCGGCACTTCAAACCTCATCACTGCCAAACCGACCAGACCAGACGAGTCGATCTCCGGCACCTCGAACCCTATCACTGCCAAGGCGACCAGACCAGACGAGTCGATTTTTTTGGGAGGCATCCATTCATCGCGGATTTTCACTTCTCGCGGGGGGGTTTGGAACGTAACCCCCGTGATAAACGGGAGATGACTTATATACATATACATACATACATAACATAGAATTGCCTTCTTTAGTATAGTCGGATTAAAATGAGTACTTTTTTGGGGAAACAAGTTAGAATTTAATTGTAAAGATATATGTGCACACAAAATAATTTAATTTGAAACTAATTAAATAATGCAATGATCACAGACCATGGTTATATTGTTGTGGGTCGGTGGCGTATCTCTGGCGTAAAAGCTAATTTTATATTTACAATTTCAAGGTCCATGCCAATTCTCCTCTTCCGTCTTTTCTGTGTCGTCATAGTCACCATAGCAATTCCTCATCATGTTGCAAGTCAGTGTTGATTAATAATGTTTATGTTGATTCATACACATGTTGCTAATTAATAATTAAATAATGTGACATGCTTGTGGAAAGCAGTTTTCATTGACTTCTTGGTTTTTGATTCCTGTTTGTGCAGGGCTGTGCCTCCAGGAGCAGACATTGGCATCGCCCTCACGGCAAACCATTCGTGAAGAACATATTGTCATGTGCTATGAAAAGGCTGGAGACATTGCGCTGCTCTACTTGCAAGAGATGGAACGGGTCAGTGCAGAGCTACAAATAACTTCAGGTTTTATGGGACAAAATAATAAGTTGGCTTGTAGGAAAACAAAAATGTGGAGCAGCTTTGGAGAGGGTGGAGCAAAAAGGTATTTTCTCATACGCGCACTCCTGGTTGCCTTTCTCCCGCTCTGTAATGACAGTTTTTTTGGTTGGTTGGTTGTTTGTTTAACTTCCTTGTGCTGTTTGGCACGCACATAAGGCTTCGAGGTGGTTTATCTGACTCAGGGTTACAATCCTGTACAGGTCGCCACTCTGACGCAGGATACTCAACTGTTGATGCAGGAATTTGTAATTTGTTCAGGGTGCTGGTGATAGCTCACTTATTCTTCACAAAGAACACAGTGGGATCTTTATTATTTCACTTTGAGAAGATAAAACTAGTTCTCTTCCCCAGAGGCGTTGAGAACGGTGTGATGGTAACACCGTTAAGTTCCGTTGGGGACAGTTTGCATAATGGATTGGTCCAAGTCCTCGCCCATCACAAGGCTTCCCTGCAATTAAATGACTCTTCTGTTTGTGTTGACATTGCAATTGATTGCGTAGTGCTTTGTATGTGGGATGCAAGTCAATGTGTTGGTTGATGGTGTTTTCACAGGAGTACCAGGCCTCGATGATCTCACGGTTCACCCTTAATGATCCTGTGCCAAGGGTAGTTGTCTTACTCCATGAGAACGTGTTGTGTTGTGTTGTGTTGTGTTGTGTGTTGCAACCAATGACAACCTCTCTTGTCGCCTTGTAGCACGTTGGTGTTCGGTTAGCTGTGTGGATAAGCATTTGGACGTTTGTCCAATGTATTTGGCTTCACAATCTTCACATGGGATGCTATAGATGACGTCATTTCTGCCAAATTTGTTCATCTCCAATGGACATAGTTCTCCTACCTTGTACAAGAGCACCATTACCTGCAATAACCTTTAACTACAACATTATTTATGTATGTATGTATATATATTATATAATGTTGTAATTCACAAAGGTGACCACAGGTAATGGTGTTCTTGTATAAGCAACTACCTTCAAGCCTCTATGTGTCTACCAACTAATGCCATTTAGTCTCTGGACTCTTTGAGCTAAATTCTGCCTTCTTGCAATTAATCTTCGATGTGCACGCAGCACCTTTAATGCATCAGCAGATTGTTTAGCTTTATGTAAAAGGGTGGAACAAACTGACGATGTTGCTGCAAGGCCACCCACTGTTCCAAGCAAGCACCAGAAAGTGTTCTGCTCAAGTATAGAACCCAATAGCAAATGATGGTGTGTTTAAGGTGTGGTTTACATTGCAAAAGGTGAGGTACATACATTTTGTGGGTAGTTCCCAAAATCTTTCCCATTGATATTGCAAGCATGCCTCCAGATTTCCATAGAAAAAAACCATCAATGGTGCTCTGGTTATGTTTCAGGTAATTACCAGTAGCCAAAATCGCAGTCCGAGGCCTACTATGCTGGCTACTGAACAGGAGTTGGGCTGCTTCCTTGAGGTTGCACTGCAGAATGCTCAAATTTTTCACATCCGCAATGGGTATGTTTTTTTTTGTTGTTGGTGATGAAAATATATTTCCTTGTACTGCTTTATATGTTTTTGTCTTGACTGTCTAACTTCTGTCACCATTTCCATTTTTGGTTTGACCAAGATCTTTTTGTTGGACGGTTGACATCAATATGGTTCTTCGTGGTTGTTAGTTTTCCATAACAATCTAAGTGCATTTTGGCCTCCACTACTAGGTTGTAAGCATTTCACAAGCTGAAGATATCTGCTGAATAGTTTTTACTCCATAACATGCTGCCGCTGAAGCGGCCCTCAACAAAGGCAAAAATGTAGAACTTGCTCAAGGTTTTAGCCTCTGCTTTTCTAAAGCTACCATGGGATCATTAATTTCAACAAGGAAATGCTGGCAGATTGAACAACCCACTTCATGTCCCCTCTGAAAAATGACATACTCATTGAGGCAACACCCTGCCTTCAAAGCACCAGGATGAAAGTTTATAATAGGATCAGAAATAAAACAGACTAGACAGCTCAAAGGTGAGTCTGATAGCTCTGAGATATCTTGCCAGCCCTTGCACCTTTTTACTATTTTCTACTATAATACAGGTTGTGTGGCTGTAGCTGTGTCGCCAATATTCACTCGTCGATTGGCCGTGGCACTGACCAATTGGATGTGACCGTTTTTCCCAGCATCGTTATTTGTGTCTGTTGTTGTCATGTCTATTGCTATCGCCTCTGCGCGTCAGCAAACAATGGTCCATCTAGGTGGTGCGGCAAATCACATGCTTTTCCCACCTCATGTTAACTCACCTCTCACAGTGGTTATTACAATATTGCTGATTGTCAAGCGGTGTCTTTATTGCTCGCTTTCCTCACCTCTCACAGCGGTGATTACAATGTTGGTGATTTGATATGTTCTGATCAATAATGTTTCTTTCATAAATGACAAAAAGTATTAAGTGCATTTACAAGACAGTCACAGCACATTGCTCAATGAAGATGGCTTGACACGGGTACTCCTGTCCAAAGGGCGTGGGTGCCCGCTGGTGGTATTAATAGGTAACTGAGTAGCAATTTTAGTGGCTTCACGTTGACATTGCTCAAAGTTGTGACCAACAGAGATTCGAATGTTTTATAAAAAAATTAATGAAGTTGCTATTTCTCCTGTGTTATCAGAGATAAAGCCATAGCAGCTCATGGAAATAACGCATCACTCCAATGGTAGTGTATGATCACAGTTTTACTGTCAATGTGACGCAAGCATTCATTGTCTTTGTTTTCTTATTGCTTGTGTCGTTAATGCTTTCGGCATTGTCTATCCCCATGCGTTGATTTTGAACATTCACCTACATTGTAACCAAATATGAGAGAATCCTCATCTTTTCTCCTTGCAGGAATGTGACACGTGGGGTTGGAAGGTTTCGAAAAATCCTTCGTGCTGTTGAAACACGCACAACACAGAACCTTCGCATGGTCAGTGTCTCACCGATTTATGTTTTCTTACAGCTTGTACCTCACACAAAACAGCATTTGTGGTTTACTTGTAACCTCATGGTGATGAGGCAACCTCAGTGATAAACAACCAAGACGACTCATGTGCTGTACTTGTTACAGTGGCAGATTGCTTAAAACTGAGCTATGTTTAAAAGGTCAAACATCCCATAATAACCAGCTCTGCCTGTTTTGCCGCATTGTGTTAGCGATTGCAGCATATCCATGCAATGTTCTTGGTCCTTTAAAGAATCATTTGTCTTGATGCAGAAACTGCATGATTCCTCTGACTAACTGAGTGGACAAAATTGTACTTCACTGTTGCAAGGTTTGCTCATTCAAGCTTATGTAGGACATGGCTGCTGGATACATCATTTCTGGTGAGTATGGCTGTGCCGCTGATGTGCCTGCTATCAGCTGAGGCTGGAATTTTGCTTGGGTACCAGTGACAACTCGCTTACTCTTTGTTGAAGTGATTCGCCCATAATTTTATCATCCACCAGCAAATGCTAGCAGACTGGTCCTCATCTTGATGTCGGTCGAAGGAATGGTACACTCACCTCAGATCACCAACTCGGATTCAGATCAGGTCACTCCACCTTGTCCATGCTGCTCTTACTCGTTCAACAATGGATGGAGGCCCTCAATGTCAGAAATTAGATCAGGGCCAACTCTCTGGACATACGTCATCCTTTTGATCCAGTCTGGCACCTTGGCTTGCTCTCCAAAGTCTCTGCTTATGGCATTCAAGGCCAACTCCACACATAGCTTCCTGGCTTCCTCTACTCTCGTAGCCAACGTATGTTACTCAAGGAATCCTTTCATCTCTTCTCACTATCAAGGCTGGAGTGCCCCAAGGCAGTGCTCTGGGCACAGTCCAATTCCTAATCTTCATCAACAATCTTTCTGACTCTCTCAAAAATCCCCTTAATGTATTTGCTGACCACTCCACCCTGTGCTGTGACATCCCTCTTCCTTCAGATTGGCAGGCTACAGCCTCTTCCCTCTTTTCAGACATTGACAAAATCACAAACTGGTCAAACACTTGGAATATATTTTGCACTCAAGACAAATCTCTCCTCCCTCCTCTCTCCTCTCTCCTCTCTCCTCTCTCCTCATTCTCCTACTCTCACTCTCTCCTCTCTCTCTCTCCTCTCTCCTCTGTGTCACTACCATTCATTATCTCTCTTTGGGCAAACCACATTTTGCAGTTGGCCTCAACAGCCAGCTGCTGACCATGCATCCTCTGTCATACAAAGTCCTTCATTGGCATACTTGAACTCATATCCACCTACAATGCCTTCATTTGCAGCTTTATGGAGTACTGCTCTCCCCTCTGCGACGGCTTCCCTGCCTCACATCTTGCTCAGCTTGATGCCATGGAAACCAAGGCCTTTAAGATTATTGGAATCTCCCATGATGAAGCTGAGTCTATGGGCTTACCACTTTCCAAATGCAGACAGGTCAGAGGTCTGTGTCTTCGACCACCTCCTTTCTGGTCTTGCACCCTCTGCTCTTTCCGTGCTTTGTCCACCTCTCCACCCCCCCCCCCCCCAATGTTTCTGCAGAGTGCACGCAGTCCACCATCAATCCCCTTCTAGCAAAGTTCCCAAAATCCCGAATCACTGCTCACCTCCACTTATTTGTTCCTTTGTTTTTAGCTCGCCTGTTCGAGAGAAAGAGAGCTATAGTGATACCCCCGGCGTGAGCGTCAGCGTCAGCGTGAGCGTCAGCGTGAGCGTGAGCGTGAAAAAGTTAAAGTTTTTGGTGCAAGTTATTTTTTCCTTTCTAATGTTTTTATCTACCACACTATTTTTTATACGCCCGATATATATATCGGGGCGTATTATGTGATACCGGTCGTCCGTCCGTCCGTCCGTCCGTTCCTGTCCGCACTCTAACTCCCAAAGTTTTCACTTTCACGTTTCATATTTGGTACATAGGTACAGACTGTGGAGACGGTGTGTCGCGACATACGTTCGTCATCTAAAGTGGTTGCCATGGCAAACCAGAGATGCTGTTTTCCATCCGTTCCTGTCCGCACTCTAACTCCCAAAGTTTTCAACTTTCACATTTCATATTTGGTACATAGGTACAGACTGTGGAGACGGTGTGTCGTGACATATGTTCGTCATTTAAAGTGGTTGCCATGGCAACCAGGATGCTGTTTTCCATCCGTTCCTGTCCGCACTCTAACTCCCAAAGTTTTCTACTTTCACGTTTCATATTTGGTACATAGGTACAGACTGTGGAGACGGTGTGTCGCGACATAACCGTTGTCATCTAAAGTGGTTGCCATGGCAACCAGGATGCTGTTTTCTATCCGTTCCTGTCTGCACTCTAACTCTCAAAGTTTTCAACTTTCATATTTGGTACATAGGTGCAGACTGTGGAGACGGTGTTGTGACATACGTTCGTCATCTAAAGTGGTTGCCATGGCAACCAGGATGCTGTTTTCATGTCAGTAGCACAATTCTGTATACCTTCTTGTTCGGGCTTATATTGTGCTCACTTGCGCTCTTGTTACTAATGACAATATACAAATACATATATTGCTTTAAAATTATTTGGATCGGACTTCACTGCAATGCTTTATAAAAATATTTTTTAGACGAGTCTTTTAAAAACGATAAATGTATAAACAAGCGAGCATTGGGTGGCTTTGACACCAACTCTCTGGTTTCCCCATCTCTGGAACCAAGTTCCACATTCTCTTCAATACTCATTCTTCCCTCCAAGTCTTCAAGACAGCTGTTCTCCACCATCTCAGATCATTCCCAATCCAAAACCATGATCTTTACTACCCCCGTTTACCCACCCCCTTCCAAATTTCCAGTTTTCCCTTCCTGAGAGTTTGCTTCTGTATCCATCTTGTCTATCCCCATGCATTCTCCCCAACACCCCACTCCTTCCTACACCCATTATTTGTCCAAGTCTCTCTATATTTTGTCCTTCAACTCTGCTGTTAGTATCCCTCCTCTCTCTACTGTTGCTTTTGTTCCATTGCGTCCTAATCCGTTCAGTGTTCTAGATCTTCCACGAGCCTTGACTTTGTATACAATTAAGCCAAGGAGGAAAGAGTGCAATTGAACCTTCTCCGGAAGGCAATATGGCAAATGGAAGAAAAGAATGGAGGTGGGCAGAAAGTCTTTATTTTAGGAGTTGAAGCAGGAGATGGTTACTTGAAGAATGTGTACATCCTGCAGTAGCTGTGTGGGGTAGGAGGGCTAATGGAGCAGAGGGTGCCAGACTGGAGGAGAGGCCTTAAAAAACAGAGCTATCACCAACTTCTCTGCAGTGTGAGAGAAACAGGCCTTGTGCTTTGGCCTCATTACCAGAGATGCTAATATTGTTGAGAGCAGGGGCACAACCGTACTTTTCCTAAAATGGGGCTCAGGTTACCTTTGAAGCAGCAGAGGTACAGACAATACTGCAGTACAAAATAATGGCGTTTGTGCAAGTGTTCTGTTCTGCTCTTGCATATGGCAGCTTGGCTGCCAGGCTAGCTATCATTTCTTGGAAGCACGGCTGTGCCCCTCTACCAGTACACTGGTACTCATTTTACCGACCTCAGAAGAACGATAGGCTGAGTCAACCCCACCTGGTGTTAATTCACCGGCCAACGGGGCTCAAACTCAGGACCCGAAGATCCTAAGCCAGCCACCCTCACCAAGAAGCCAACATCAGGCTTGTGCAAGAGTGTCAATCATAGTCTCTACCGAGATGTGCCTTCTGTAATGCACTCACTGCAAGTTGTGCTATTCCAGTCATTTGATTTTTCTCCCATAGTTGAATGTGCATATCTCCCAATTTATTGGAGAGTGCTTAGTGATCTCTCTGCTGTAGCAGTCGATACTGGCAACAGAGCCATAATTCTCAGTATTTTGGAGATATTTGGATTGATTGTGGTGTTACAGTGAATCGGTGTTTCCATTGCATTCTGTGGCATTTCTTCTGCTGAAACATTTGCCCTTTTGAAGTGCCACCTGTCAACTCCAGCACCAACCATAGCGGGCTTTGCCACACCTGACTGAGATACCTACAATGATGTAAAATCATTGCCTCAGAAGAGCAAGTTACTGTGCCTTTAAAAAAAACAAACACGTCCAACTAACGTATCGTACAGGAGCGCAACTCGAATGATTAACAAGCCGAGATGAACTTGTTCAAAACCCAAAGATCCAAGAATATCATTAATTTGCATTTTTAACCAACCCATGTTGAGGTTTTGGAGAAAGAGCAGATACACAAATGCAGACGGAACAAATTCCATTGTTACATAGAGCGTAAAATGTCTGTTGCCAACTTTCACAGATTCACACCACAGTAAAATTTAATATTTTGTCTTCCTATATCCTGTGACTATATACTTTTAACAAAACACATTTCCATTTGCAAATCAATCCCAACTTCTAAAATACGCAATCTCTTCCCTGAACTAGCTCCATTGTTGAATCTTCAGAAGAGTCGGTCAGGTTTTAAAAGCAACAAGCACCAAAGATTTCCACATCTCGTGTAAATCCACAAAACGGCATCAAGTCGATTCAGAGATGACGAAGTCGAGATATGGCACAAAAATTGATTGCCGGTACAAATGTTCTGGCACCTTCTGTTGATTAGTTGCTGCAATGGTCTACACCTGCTTGCCTTGGAATGATTACAGGAATGTTCAGCTCTTCTCTCATGATAATTGCTTTGGTGATGATGGATCTAAATATGCTTGCATCACTTGAAAAAAAAATAAAAAATCGAATTGAGAACTTCTTCGACTTACTGATTAGCAACAAACATCTCCAGATTTGTTTTTTGTAGTTCTCTGAACAACGGCAGGACAACACTCTAAATGCTTTCTGTGACTGTCATGGCGACAATAGTGAATATTGCTCAAGGAACTTAACAAGGTTTGAGCTTTGAGGGCAGTTTCCCTATGTGGCATGCTTTTCATCGAGTCTAGAGCATCAGTTATAGCCATCAATAGTTCCATAAACAGAACCACACCATCACGGCGCTCCACCCTCCGTGTTTCACACGTGGGATTGAGTCTTGAGTTGCCAGCAGCTGGAGTTTCCTTTTTAATTGTCTTGCGTAAAACATCGGACAACTGCTGATCACCAAAATTAAGACCTGATTGCTGTAATGTCTGTATATAGCTCATGAGTATTTTTGTTTGAACACAACGGTGAATGCCTCTCGTCGTGCTGACTCCTTCTTAGCCTTGTCCCCTGAGAAATCTCAAATTAAGCCCTGGAGAATTACAGAAGCTAAGCCAGAGCCAGTTATATCAGCCGCATCAATGTGGGATAAAAATGTTCATCTATTGTGTCCTTGTGAACGTAGTGGAGAGTGATACTCAGCTGCATCATTTCTGATAAGTCTGTTGTTTCATCAGTGTGCACCGAAAATCCATCCATCCATCGGGCCCATACTCTGTGCAGAGCGTTGGTGCTGCATAAGCAGTCTCCTTGGCTATTGGGTACAATCCTGGACGGGTCGCCACTCCGACACAGGATACCAGCAAGCTGGCACTCATTTTGCCGACCTCAGAAGGATGACAGGCAGTCAACCCGACCTGGTATTGATTCAACAGCCGAGCAGGATTTGAACTCATGATCCTCAGATCCCAAGCCCATCACCCTAACCATTAAGCCAACACCAGGCAAACCGAAAATAAGGCAGCTATAAAATAACATCAGCAATTACAAACAGCACTCAGTTGAGCGCATACCAGGCTGAACAGTTTATGTTTTGTATCCCACTGATTGGCCGGATCCGGATCTTCACTAAAATTGTATCAATTAGTCTTTGTCACCCACCCAACCTGTACACCAAGTTTTGTCCGAATCCATCCATAACATTTTGAGATATCCTGCTCACAGACAGACAGTGGTGAAAACATAACCTCCGTCTTCTTCCGTCTACCCATGCCCCATAATTGCGATACCCTCTGAAAGGCAGCTCTTCACAGCCACAAAACTCAATGGTCTTGATGATGTGGACCAGTTAGTTTGTAAGGGGACTCCCGAACCTACCGAGTTTCTGCTCGCTTCTTGTGAGCCAGGTGCAAATGAAACGTAGAACTTACAAAATCCACCGGGTTGTGCAGCACCGTATGTGAGCAACGGATACTCCAGTAGCCATTTGTGCTAAAAAGGGCGTTTCAGTTTCTTACTGTCTGTCGTGCCAGGCACAAGAAACTTGTAAGTACACAGTGATATCCAGCAGTCATTCAGTACAATCATTCGATCGCTGTCACTTAAGTCACGATCATAAAACACACCAAAATCGTTCTCGCGCAGCGTTGTTGTCGAGAATATCTGTACTCGGCCTTTCTGTCGAAAAAGCATCATTTTCTTTTTCTTTTAAAGGCCTTTAAGGAAGTCATAGAGAGTGAGCTTTGAATATCACAGCTTTACTCACGAATCACTTAACATTCCCCAACTCAAATGAGTTATTCATTGAAAAGAAAAATAAAATGGAATATCATAAATTGTGGCACTTTGTAAATTTTTTACCTTTATATGACTTTTTGTTGACCTTTTTGAGAGGTTGCAAAAAGTTTGAACCATATGCCGACCAAGTTTCCATCATTTTATTAAAAAATGGAAATTTGAACTTGAATGGATTTTTGAGAAATTTGATAAAGTGACCTCAATTTGACTGCTATATACCTGGTGTGTTGGCTTGATGCTTCGGGTGGCAGGCTTGGGATCTGAGATTCCTGAGTTCAAATCCTGCTCGGACATTGAATTAATACCAAGTGGGGTTGACTCAGCCTGTCATCCTTCCGAGGTTGGCAAAATGAGTACCAGATCGCTGGGATGATTGAGCCATGAGAGTATCCTGCGTCAGAGTGGCCACCTGTCCAGGATTGTGCCCATTCGTCCAGGAGACTGCTTCAGCAGCACCGACGCTCTGCACAAAGTATGGTCCCAATAGATGGATGGATTTGACTGCTGACCTCTATAAAGGTTAAAAGGGGTCACCCCAGAATTGGAGCCTCCGTATTTTTAGCTTATCTGGAATTTACGTTTCAGATAGGTATTGTCATAGCGCACCGTCCGTCCATCCGTCCGTCTCCTTTTTCAACTTTTTCGGCCAAACCGCTTGACCGATCCGGCTGAACATTTGCAGCAACGTTCCTTTCTTGACTGGTAACAGGAATTGCAAAGTTCGTTCTGGGCACATGACTTTAAGCAGGTCAAAGTAGCCGACTTAGTAAATTTCTTCAAAAATCTTCTTCTCCAGACCCACCAGTCAGAATGCTACTAAATTTGGGTTATAACATTAGGCCAGGGTAGGGATGTTAAATTTCGAAGGTCATGCCAATCACGTGACCGGAAGTGTGTCAAAATGGTGGTCCCCCAAATTCCTTCCAAAATCTTCTCCTGATGCACCAGTCAGAATGCTACCAAATTTGGGTTACATTAGGCCAGGGTAGGGATGTTAAATGGCCAGTCATTTCGAACAGGTGACCGGAAGTGTGTCAAAGTGGCCATCTTTATCAATTTTTGGGAAAATCGTGCAAATTCCTTCAAAATCTTCTTCAGACCTACCAGTGAGAATGCTACCAAATTTGGGTTGCAGCACTCGGATAGGGTCCTGATGTTAAATTGCGGAGGCCATGTTGATCATGTGACCGGAAGTGTGTCAAAATGGCGGTCGCACAAATTCCTTCCAAAATCTTCTTCTCTAAACCCACCTGTCAGAATGCTAACAAATTTGGTTTGTAACATTATGGTAGGGTAGGAATGTTAATTATATTGTGGAAGTCATGCAGATCACGTGACCGGAAGTGTGTCAAAATGGCCGGCTTCGCCAACCTTTGGAAAAATCGCATTAATTCCTTTAAAAATCTTCTTCTCCAGACCCACCAGTGAGCATCTACCAAATTTGGGGTACAGCATTCGGATATGGTCCCGATCTTAAATTGCGGAGGCCATGCTGATCACGTGACCAGAAATGTGTCAAAATGGCCGACTTCGTGAAATTTTTGGAAAATCATTTAAATTCCTTCAAAACTCTTCCTCACCAGACGCACCAGTCAGAGTGCTACCAAATTTGGGTTGCAACATTAGGCCAGGGCCCAGATAAACTACAGGTAGTGGTACTATTTTTACCTGTGATGTGTCACAGGTCTACAAGAGCTCTGAGTGGTTGTTGTTGCTGTTGTGTTTTTTTTTGGGGGGGGGGTCGATTTTTGAAAAGTGCACCTATTGGTCAGACAGTTGCCAGACCCCATCCGCATTTGTCGCTTGACTCCGCCCACCATGGCACCCAGCCAAAATAATATGGCCGCCATCTTGATTTGCTGGTGGGCCGGAGACATCAAGCCTGGAGACCTCTGCTGATAATTATACACTGCCCGGATTTGTTGCGTCAGATTTCCATTGTCTTTGTTTGGGTCAAGTGTTATTCACAATGAGGGATCCCGAAAAATATAATCAATGTCAAATAAAGTTTTTTTATTAGTAAAGTTTAATCAAGCCCATCAGCACGCACAGTACGCGCCTCCCTAAAAAAATAGCCTGGACCGAACACATCAGGTCTGTGGGCCTTTGGTGATTATGCACTGCCCGGGTTTGTTGCATCTGATTTCCATTGGCTTTGTTTGCGTCGAGTGTTACTTATGACGAGGGACCCCGAAAAATCTAATCAATGTCAAATAAGATTTTTATTAGTAAGGTTTAATCATGCCCGTCAGCACGAACGGTGCGCACCTTCCAAAAAAAAAAATTGCTTCACAATTTTTGAACGGCTCCATATTGGGGTTAAACAATCTGTGGCCGTGTACCGAATCAGCTCGGTCTGATATAACCGTGGCGGAGGGTGACATGGATGAGAGGTGTCGAGTTAATCTTTTAATAGCGCATTAAATGTGTTTCCCAATCGCGCTGTTCATCTTTTAAGAGTGCTTTAAATGCACGTTTCCAAATCCCGTTTCTGGATTTTGATCGTAATGTACCTTCATTCCAAACATCATGTTGGCATACCAATTTTCATGATTCCCGTGAAATTTGTTGCTCTCCGACCGCACTGTAGTGCCTGTTTCACTTTGTACTTTCAAGTGCTTTGCACCAAGATACATTAGTCTGGTGGATATGTGGGAAAAAAAATTGTGCACTTCATGATAAAAGCATGAAACTTGGTAAATCAATGCTACGTGATATGGCAATCACTTTGAAGATTGGAGGCATTCCCAGAATGCCTCTGTTAGCCATGGTGGCCGTTTTCCAAAATGGCCACCATCAAAATTTCTGGTAGTCAGGATTCTTTGCTTTCTTGGGTTTATAGACAGAGATTTTGCCTCCCCCATAACCTACAAGTATTCCAAAAATGAATCAAAAAAGGACGTTATTGGTTATAAATGACCACTGTGGCCTCGGAGGTCAATCTCTTGCATGAAATGGAGATAATATACAGTGGTCACAACCTATCATTCATACATTCAGTTGAATGCTTATAAATAGGCGTTGTCCTTGAATTGGCACCCTTAATAGCAGTTAGTAACCAAATTCATGGTTTATTATGGAGCATATCTGAACAACAAGGTAAACACCACAACTCCATCCATGTCGGTACATCTTGTCAATCGTCCTACAGTTATCAGCATTGTTGTAATGTTTTAGAGGTACATGTAACAATAATAAATTACTTGAGGTACTAGAATATTCTATAAAAAAATCCTCTCTTTGCAGCACACACTATTACAGACTGTTATAGCCAATCTTTGCGGTCATCTGATTCACAGCTACCACACTTGCAGAGCGCTGTGCAGCGCAGATTTTCTTTGAAGCGATGACACCTGCCTCTGCATCCTTTTGTGTACCCACACTTGATTATTATCGCATGACAAGCTTTACCAGCATGTGGCAATGTCATCCACTTTACCCACCACTCGTTGGACTTGTTTTCTCTCGTCCACCCAAATTCAGCTGAACTGGAAAGATGTGGGCTTGGTGCCGCAGCCTGGCCCAACACGTGGCCAGCCTGGTACCCAACTCAAAGCACGTGTTGCATTAGAGTGTCCTGTGTTGGGGGATATTTTTGATCTCCCTGACTTTCTGGGTGAACAGTACCTGTCTGGCTTGACTTACATTGTCCTCAGAACTTCCTCCATCGTACATCAACAGCACAAACTTCTCAATGTTTGGAAGGTTCTCGACAAGATTATCTGCTCTTCGGGTTTGAGCAAGGGTGTTAAATCACTGAATGCATTCCATGCAGACGAAGCTGTGCATTTGCCTTTTCCAGTGAAACAAGATGTAGTGTGCCCCCCAGTCAGGGCATGAAAAGCAGGCAATGCATCACTTTTGTCCTCACCCAGTTTTTGTGCAATAACCCTTGCATCGAGGTACCTGAAAGATATTCCTGCGCCAAATGCCAGCCACAGACCATCACAATCCAGTTTGCTGGAAAAACTAACAGCGAGCACTGCGACGTCCTTGTCAACAGTTCGAATCGGGATCCTCTTGCAACCTTGCTTGATACCGTCTGCAGCATGTAATAACATCCGGGTATCCGCCTCCTCACGCCTGCAAGGATACAGACCTGCTGTATCGGTAGGTTCTGAGCAACACACCTCTTCACCATGGGTGGGTATCGCTTTGCCAGGAAAGTTTTCACTGCACAACCATTCGCTAATCATCTGGAAAAGTTGTTTTATTTTGCTTCTCTCTTAGAAACTGTTGCCAATTTCCAGGCACTGGTTTAGGTCCCTCAACTCTTTCTCCTATGTGTTTCCCTGCCTCGATTGTTTCTCGTGCTGAAAAAAGTCCTTTAGTCACATACTTTGCAAGCGATCTACAATGTGCAGAATAGATTGTGGTCACGTTTCAGGTACATCAACTTTTCCTGTGTGCGTGATTTTCCTTTCTCTGGATATCAGCTTATAGGCCAGCGGTATAGGTCAGATTTTTTGGTACTTAATCAACCGGCTTGACACAAAGCTACTAGAGATCTCATATGAAAGATGGGGATCTCAGTAACTCATTTTGCCCTGTTGTCCTCATTTTTTGGTGTGCGGCCCATGAAATATTCACACCTGAAGGATACCCCCATTAGAAAATTTTGACCATTTCCGAAAATCAGTGAATTAGCCATAACTACAAAGCAATGCACCCTATTTTTACATGATTGGTATTGAAATGTGCAGAATGAACAGGGGAATACCACTAGTTACTTAATGGAATACTTCTAGATAAATATATGTACATTTGAGTGCTTTTAATAGAAAAAAGACGTAATTTCCGGACCGCTAACTTCGAAAATCATCAACTACAGAAACAAACATCTGCCAATTGTCATATTTTTTCTTCATTTTATATGTGTTCAGTTTACCATATCAATATAATGAGAATATTTTGAAACAAATTTCTACTAGCAAATTATACGATATACTGACTGAAGTTTGCACAAGTAATTTGATAACTATATGTTACACCAATACACATTGTTGTACGAGAAATGAACTAAAACATATATTTTGAGCGAGTGTCCTCGATATGTTCAACCATCACTGTCCGTGTCATTTTGGTCACCATGTGACAGTTCGTTGCCCAACTGCCTGTCACTGGTGGCACACATGCACTCGTTAGTGCAAGGCAAACTGTCTTGTGAGCAGCTGCAGCTGTTGGTACATGGTTCACTACCACGGCATGAACACACAAGACCATCTAACATCTCCGCTGATGTGGGTCCATCAAACAATGTGGGATGCAGCACACCTTCTCCTTTGTACCATCCACGACCCTCTGGTGTGGAATTTCTGGATTTGCCAGGTGGGCATTCATCCATACTCGGGTTTGGTGAACGGATCTCTTCACATGTTCGAGAAAAGCTGGTTTGGACGGAGGCAACTTATGCACTGGGACATCTTTGGTCGCTGCGAGTTTCTCCCGAAGATCATTCAAATTTGTGTGTGCATCCATATATTTCCCTTGAGAATCATACATGGCACTGACTAAATGTCTTGAAGCAGCCACTGCCTCCTGGAGATCGTCAGTGGCGAGGACTTCGATTGCCCACGTTGTGAATGAACAACGATAGCATCTCCGTAGTGATTGTTTAGTTGCCGCTGTAGTTTTTGTGTAGTGTGTGAGTTTCTTCATTGTCCCCTAAGATAGTTTTGAATCGATGTAATAGATTCTTCATTTTGAAGGCTTTCCCTCCTCTAATGTCAGTATCTATCTCATCAACAAGATGGGAGAAGGCATTTTGATGTTCATCAGATTCAGGTACATCTTGCTGGTATTGCCCAGAGCTCATGTTGTGGTGCTGATGTATGAAGCCATGCAAGTACTATGATATATAGCATTTTTTGCAAACAGGTCCTCGCCTTCAAGAAGACAAAGCATATCCTGATCGTCACGTGCTTCTGCTGCTTTGCGAACTGTTGCTTGTCTAGGTCCTGTTCGGACACGGTGAAGTTTATCACGTTTCCTGGAATGGCAGATGAAACAGGTTGACCAATCAGTCATCTTGTGGGTATTTGCTCACGTGTGTTTAGGCTCCACAATCTTTGGTTTCTCCTGTGATGCATGTTCTGAGAAGAAGGATAAGTTCCTCTTACTGGTGTACGACTGATAGCAACTGCGGTGGTAGAATATGACATATCCGTTCCTCCCTTACGTGACTCAAAACACTGGCCAATTTCATCATTCCGTATTTGTGAAGATGACTTCAAAGCTCCAAACCGTGCTCCCAGCTTTGCTGACCTTCTCCTTTGACGAATTCTGACATATGATGCATGTATCCCATTCTGTCGACAACCTTTGCTTCTTTTTTGGCAACTGTAACTTCAATGGACTCGATCCTGGTTCATCTGGACACCGTTCAGCCATGTTGGAGTCCTATAATAAAGAAAATTGAAAATTCCGTTAAATGATTAACGAAGACCACTTTTAAGCATTATTCATAATGGGTAGAGCATTTATGATGTGTCCATACAATTGGCATTGGCGTTCTACAACCCCGGAAGAGAAGGAATTGAATAAAAAAGATATATTAGTTTAACTAATTGCTTAGCTATAGCCTTTCAGTAGTGTCCATTTTTGCACAACCATGCAGGACAACCTCGGTGCATGGATGAGAGCGATGATGAGGATGATAATTATGTAATCACATTTTATCATATTGGTTCACGAAAAAATATTTTCACGAAAAAAAAAGTGACCACTATATTCGTTTATTGTTGTGTGTGTCTGTCTGTCTGTCTGTCTGTCTGCTGTCTGTCTGTCCCGAGCATAGCTCCGTGGGTTTTGATCCGATCCTGACAAAATTTTGGTGGAGGTTTATATCATGATCTAGTTGTGTTTTCCTGAAAATGGGCGTGGTGCGCCCATTATGGGCGGAGCCACGCCCAAAAAACGTGTTTTTAGGGGTAGCGATTTCAATTTGCATCTTCTCCTAGGGGGTTTGTCGAATCTGACAGGGGTTTCGGTATTTGGTTAGCCCAATGGCACCTGCATAGCCACGGAGCTCGATTTTTCATTTTCGGTCCAAGGTCAAGGTCACAAGGTCATGAACTTAGAAAATTGTGAATTTTGACATAAAATAATTTCTTCTCCGAGGGGTTTGTCGAATCTGGCAGGGGTTTCGGTATTTGGTTAGCCCAATGGCACCTGCATAGCCCACAGAGCTCGATTTTTCATTTCGTCCCAAGGTCAAGGCCACAAGGTCACGAACTTAGAAAATTGTGATTTTGACATAAAAATCCATCTTCTCCGAGGGGTTTGTCGAATCTGGCAGTGGTTTCGGTATTTGGTTAGCCCAATGGCACCTGCATAGCCCCACGGAGCTCGATTTTTCATTTTCGTCCCAAGGTCAAGGTCACAAGTCACGAACTTAGAAAATTTCGAATTTTGACATAAAAATCATACGACTGCCCAAACTTTGAGAGCTAGGATGACAATATTTTTTATGCATATCTTGAGGTCATTCCCCACTAAAGTCTTCAAACCATTTTTCTCTATCTCGAACACCTTGCCCGTGGCGCCCCCTTCAAGTTTGTTTTTACGCTGATTTCATCAAAGTATGGATAATCCAATGAGTGCGAAATGCCATATAGCCTATATGACGTTATATTGTTCCTGGAATGTTCCAGAGGAAGTTTTTCACCAAAGGTCATAATCCTTGACCTTTGACCTTTAAAGGTCACAAAGGTCAAATTTTCAAAGTTGTGGGAATCAACCGGGTTTTCGACCTTATTCGACGAACTAACTCCAATAAGCTATAGCACGTATCCTGTTTCCTTATTTTAATGTCCACAACATTGTTTTGTGACTTTAAAGGTTATGCAAAGGTCAAATTTTGAAGTTGTTGAACGAAACTGAGTTTTCGACATTTTGCAGCTAATAATTAACCTGTCACTCGTACCACATCATGTTGATCATTTTTATAACTTGGTCAAACATTATCACATTGTCTCATCCTTGACTTCTGAAACAATCTACATCGTCAAATACCGTCGTGAACAATCGGGTCTTCAGACTTGTCTTCTTTAATATTGTAAAGGATGACTACTGAACATAGCAATGTCAACATCGGTTTTGAAAAATCGCCTTCTCTGATATTTTCCTTATGGCGGTCCTAAAAGTTTAGAAATTATCGTATTTTGTCAATAAAGGCATATAAATTTACATATAATGATGTAGTTGTGATACTACATTATTCTCCTGTCCAATCGACACATTTCAATACCAAACGTGTTGGAAGAGGGCTCTTTGTCTTGTAGTTTATGGGAAATTGTGATTTCTGAAATGGTCCAAATATTCAGACGGTGTATCCTTCAAATGTGAATATTTCATGGACCGCACACAAAAATATGAGGACAACAGGGCTAAATGTGTTACTGAGATCACCATCTTTCATATGAGACCTGTTGTAAGCTTTGTGTCAAGCCGGTTGATTAAACTCCTAAAATATAGCCCTTTATCGAGGTTTACCGCTTGCCTATTAAGAGAGACAGTTTGTTCTTTGGCACTCTCTCTGCCAGTGTTGCTGTACGATCTACCAGCCTTGTTTTCAAAAAACCTTTACCCTGATCACCTCTAAATGAGAAAACGCATTAAGCTATCGACCTGAAAGAAGCAAAAATCTGTTAGCTTATGAATTATGATTCAGAGAAAGAAACAAAACATCCAGCATTCAATGCAAGCAGGGACATCGCAATTCACATGGTAGTTACCGGTGTTGTGTTCGTGAAGCATGATGTGCCACCATGTCAATAAAATCATATTTATAGGAAGAAACGGGTTCATTTCACTGTCGTCGTCCTCTCACAAACGTATGACCAAGCTACTTTCCAAACTTTGAATTGGGATTCGAAGAACAGAGATTTAGGAGCATTTTGGAGCCAGATTCTGGACCGATTTATGCTGCTTCAAACCCAAAAAGACCCTAAGAGATCACAGGGGTCATCAAAAGTTAACTTGAGCTATCATTTCTGTTATCTACAAAGATAATTCAGATGATTAAATTGCTAAAAATTGTTGATAGAATCTTTTTTTCGGTTGATTTAAAAAATATCCCACTACGTGGAAATGCCCACGGTGGCCATCTTGGAAAATGGCCGACACAGTATGTTTCAGAGTGACTCGAATGTTTCATATGTTTCCTTTGCTGTCTAGTTATATGTGCACCAAGTTTTTCATGCTTTTATCATGAAGTGCACATTTTGGCCAATTTGAGCACATATCTGCCAGACTCCACTGTTTAATGTCCG
>CM068955.1:177840942-177851846 GCA_035128595.1 Eptatretus atami | reverse complement strand
TATCTTCTCTTGTTATATATTGTTGTGGAAATGGGCCCTTAGTGGGTTATTAAATATAGGATTAGCCCAGATCCCCCTTAAATGCATGTTTAGCCAGGTTGTTTGGTAATCGGATGTTACATGTGTGTCGCGAGGTGTAGCAGGCTGTCCATTGTTCATACAGTGGTGGTGTGCCGAGAGGCGGCTTTTCTCTTCTTCCTCCCCCCTCCGAACCAGCCCCCGCCCAGCGCTCTGACAGAGTCAGTCAACGAGACGTGTCAGCAACCCATTGGCGGAGAGCGGCTGCAAGCTCGAAGGATGGACCAATCACGTATCCCCGGGGGCGGTCCAGAGCGAGCCCAAGAAGGCAAGGGAGAAACTGCTATTATGGTATGCGATCTGCTTCGAGAGGAACTGCAATGTCGGTCGGCGATCTGCTTTGTGAAGAGTGGTTTGACCGGCTGTTCCTCCTCGGCCATGGACCCAGCATGCGGAGCCCAACACCTAGATTTGGCCTCGTATGGTGAACAGGCCAGGCCTGGATTTGTATACTGGCCTTGTGAGAAACCAGCTGGAACACACCATAGATCTTTCGCCTCTGTGCCGTCGACCTTACGGGGGCTGGACGCGCCGCGGCATGCGCGAGCGTGCGCCGGGAAAAGGAGTACGAGCGCCATCTTGCACGCTGCATGCTCGAGCTTGGGCGCTCAAATCCGTTGACATTGCTTCTCACAAGCCGCATTCGTGCTTCGACACTTTTCCTCTCGTCCATGAGGCACTACCAGTACTCCGTGTCTCATCTGCATGTTGTCTAAGGTTTATTTCGCTAGGGCCCCTTCGAAACCCGTATCCGTAGCTCCCTAGTTAAGAGCGGGTTATAGATGAATGATAACGTTCATGAATGTTTTGCTTGTGTTGTGTTTCCCCGATGTGTCCCCAATAAATCTGGCTGACTCGTATGAAAGTTGCCGCCTTTAAATGATTCGTGCCGCGCCGAGGAACAATCCGCTCGATTTGTATTTAAAACCAAACAGGCTACGGACTGGCAGACTTCGCTCGGTCTCTGACAAACCCAGTCTGTAGCCGGGGTCTATTTCCCCAACTGGTAAGGCCCAGGTGTACTTTGGTATCGCGATCCGAGGCGCGTGACCCGAGACCTGTGCCGAACTAGCCGATGTTATAACCCCTGA
Source organism: Eptatretus atami (assembly GCA_035128595.1). NCBI lineage: Eukaryota > Metazoa > Chordata > Myxini > Myxiniformes > Myxinidae > Eptatretus > Eptatretus atami. The sequence goes on along the minus strand of CM068955.1, from coordinate 177,850,677 downwards.
GACAGCGGTGCTGTTAAAGGGGCTGTCACACCTTGACGTTTTGCCAGCTTATGCCGACGTATGAAAAATTTGGCGAATATGCTGGCACACGTCGAATACGTTATGGGTAAGTTTTGTATACGTTAAGAGCATGCTGAAGCACGCTGGCATACGTCGTAGTACGCCGAGCTCGTCGACAAATTTTGTGCATGCTCAAATTTTCCGCCGTATGCCAGCATGACTCACACGTTCCACATATGCTGGCCATAAGTTGTAGGCACGTTATGCGATCGTTGACACACGTCGACACACGTTACTTGTAAGTTACTCATAAGTCGAAATACGTCGAGGTAATGTCTAGCGTACCCGAAACTTATTTCTACCCTATGAGTAACGTGCTTTGAACCTATGTGTAACGTATCTCCAACGCATATTGACGAATGTAGACGTATTTGACGTCTTCCGCGACACCACAGAACTTACTGAACGTGTTTCTAACTTACAGCTACCGTATAATGGCGTATTGGCAGCGTTTAGGGGAATTGGTATATAAAAATGGGCTTCACAAGGAGGAACCCGCCAGTGTTCCAGACTCCATGGTTTTTTTTTTCTTTTTTTTTCTTCGGCATGACGGTGATGTGACACTTCGATGTCTAGTGTGGTTATGATTTGAATCGTCGAGCGGCAGCCTTTTAATAGGCTACGCCACGTGATCGTCGGCGATACTCTGCCGCGCGCTATGCATAAGTTAGACTATCATTGGGCATAAGTTGTGAACGCCGACAATACGCTAAGCATTCGTTGGTATAAGTTATCTATAAGTTATCGAAACGTTCTGTGTACGTTACTAATACGTTATGCATACGTCCAACTCGTTAATATACGCCCAAAACTGAAAAAACATCAATAGTTCAGCGTACGCCAGCGTTTTTAGATCAATTTTTATACGTTGCCATACGCTGGCTAAATCGTCAAGGTGTGACAGGGGCTTAAGTGCCGCCGAATCTTCAACAATATGTTGTGTGTTTTCTCCTCTTCCATTCCTGCCTGTTTCTGTGGACGGCCAAATATTTTCCGTTTATTTATTCATCGCATCTTGTTCATCCTTATCGACATATGCATTTTAATAAAAACATTTTAATCGGAAGGAAATGTCTTCCCTCGTTGTCTCTTGCCTTTGTGTGACCAACTGCCAAATTTGGTTTATCAATTTGGGGATTGTAACTTGTACAAAAGAACGTGGTGCAAATTAAAAGAGTGCTTGGGTCAATCGCGGAGGTCTTTGGACCTCTGGCTCAGAAGATCTGCATTAGCTGGGCCGCTGATGCGACAATATCTGTTTCCTGGAAATTTTCTGTTCTAGTTAAAACCGTGATCATGGAAACCATGGGCCAATGGAAAAGGAGAGTTCATTTCCTGGGCTTCGAGAAAATATAGAGGAAGGTGGGCGGCAGCGAAAAATAAACATATCACAATTGAAATAAACATGTCAAATATGTATTATGCATGTTAACATTGAAATAAACATGAAATAAAATAAATGCGGTGTAAATTAAACAAAAACTCAAGACTTTTACCCTTTGAATGTATTACAAAACAGCGAGGTGGGTGAGGCTACTCTTCCGTAAATAGAAAGCCAAGACTAAAGGGGCTGTCACACCTTGACGATTTAGCCAGCGTATGCCGATTTATGAAAAATTTGTCTAAAACGCTGGCACACGTCGAATACGTTATGGGTAAGTTGTGTATACGTTAAGAGACGCTGAAAAACACTGCATACGTCGTAGTACGCTGGCTTTAATCGTTGTACTTTGCGGTTGTCCGCAAATTTTAGCATGCTTGAAATTTTACGACGTATGCCAGCGTATGGCTCACACGTTCCGCATACGCTGGGAATAAGTTGTAGGCACGTTATGCGATCGTTGACACACGTTACTTGTAAGTTACTCATAAGTCGAAACACGTCGGGTAATGATTAGCGTACCCGAAACTTATTTTAACCTATGAGTAACGTGTTGTAGGCACGTTACACGATCGTTGACACACGTCGAGAAAACGTTATGCGATCGTTGGCACACGTCGAAACACGTTACTTGTAAGTTACTCATAAGTCGAAACACGTCGAGGTAATGCTTAGCGTACCCAAAACTTATTTCTAACCTGAGTAACGTGCTTTGAACCTATGAGTAACGTACCTCCAACGCATATTGACGTATGTAGATGTTATTTGATTGACGTCTTCCGGACGACCACATAACTTACTGAAGTGTTTCAAATTTACAGCTACCGTATAATGGCGTATTGGCAGCGTTTAAAAACAAAAAACAACAACACCAACTTCCGATATTTCGTCACGTGCTGTTACGTCACGTCCGATTGCCTCTTCAGTTTGCTCGTCTTATTCTTAGTTCCTCCTCTGTGAATATTTTCTGTTTGAGGATATTGTCACGTCGACGTCGAAACTTAAAAGCAAATGTCCGAATATATTTTAAAATTCGTGATAGACTTAAAAAAAAAAAAAAATAAAAACACAACAAACAACAACAACTTCAGATATTTCGTCACGTGCCTTCACGGAGCCAAGAGAAAAAAAGAAAATGTGCCTTACACGGAGAAAATAAGTTCCGGGTATGCTAAACATTACCTCGACGTGTTTCGACTTATGAGTAACTTACAAGGAACTTGTGTCGACGTGTGTCAATGATCGCATATCGTGCCTACAACTTATTCCTAGCGTAGCGGAACGTGTGAGCCATACGGCGAGTACGTCGTGAAATTTCAGCATGCTTGAAATTTCACGACGTACAAGGCGTATTACGACTTATGGCATTGTTTTTCAGCGTGCTCTTAACGTATACACAACTTACCATAACGCATTCGACGTGTGCCAGCGTTTTAGACAAATTTTTCAGAGGTCGGCATACGCTGGCTAAATCGTCAAGGTGTGACTGCGATGTTGACACTTCCAATTCTCAGGCGGTTATGATTTAAATCGGCGTGCGGCAGCTTTTTAATAGGCTACGCCACGTGATCGTCGGCGATACGTGCAGCGCGCTATGCATACGTTAACACTATCGTTGGGCATAGGTTGTGAACGCCGACAACACGCTAATCATTCGTTGGTCTAAGTTATCTATATGTGATTAAAACGTTCTGTGTACGTTACTAATACGTTTGCATACGTCCAACTCGTTATGAATACGTCCAAAACTTTAAAAAAAACATCAAAATTAAGCGTACGCCAACGTTTTACATACATTTTTATACGTTGCCATTGCTGGCTAAAACGTCAAGGTGTGACAGGGCCCTTAGCTTGGGATCATGATGATGCTGTTAGAGTGAAGAGCGGGGATGCGGGAAGGTGCTGCAGGAAGGGGATTCGACGATTGGAAGAGCAGCATTAGCTTTATGACTGAGTCGCCTGCAGCATTGCAAAAAGGAGAAGGGTAAGACGACCCTTAATCACCTTACCTTGAACCCTGGAGCCAATCTTTCCTGCTTGGAGAGGCAGGTACGAGGTGGCATCATCTTCCAGAATAATCTCGTCTCGGTGTTAAAACCTGCTCCGGAATAAATCCCTTTGCCTCGATTAGTTCCATGAGCTGCGGTGGATACTTGTTCGCAGCATCAGAGTGGGCCGATGCTGCTTCCCCGACTAATGTTACATGATAGAGGTCAAATCCTCTTGAATTTCACAACTAGCCCATGCGAGCACGGAAGGTGTGGGTAGCCGTGATTGAACTGGAGCCTTCAGCTTGGTTTCCATGTTTAAGTGAGTGCCTCTTATGATCCAATTAGGATGCTGGAACGGTGAAGAACCATGACCATTGTAACGCTAAAGTGGTGTTTATTCGGTCAAAACACTGGTGAGGTGACGTGTTTTGAGAATGAAGCAGGAGAACGGAGGTTCGAGTCCGGTTATCAGAAAATAAGGGTTTGAGAATGGTGGTTTGAGTCCAGGTGTCGGAAAGTGACAGCTTGGAAATGAGGTTTGAAGGATTATGAATATTTGGGAATGAGGTTTGAAGGAAAATGAAGGTTTAGGAATGAGGAAGAGAATGGGGAAGGTTCTACTTACAATCATTGACCCCATAATGGCAGCCCACAGATGCCGCCATTTTCACCTCTTTGCCCAACATCATAACCTTCTCTGACTTTTGGCACAAGTAACTTTGTCCATCGCTTTACATTTGGGCTCATTGAAGCGATGCACAAGAAACAACACAAGGCTCATCATGGGAGATAATTGTACACGCACAGGCGGACGCAAACAATGACTCATCTCAGCTCAAAAACCACGATTCCGGTCAAGTATGGGAGTATGCGCCAGAGCAGCGCGTCGCTGCGTCCACTTTCCGCCAGTACTCCAGAGGCCTCCGTATGGCCATCCCAGACAGACGCCTGGCCCATCCCCATCTTCTTGAGATGCTGATCAACCTGCTGCAATCACGAGGCACGTGGTCGGCCCATTGGCCTCCTCCACTCATGAGGCTCCTCACTGAGAGAATCTCATGAGCAGGATCAGCGTCAGGAAAATGAGCCACATGTGCATACAGCCGCAGCTGACGCTCACGGACGATGCAGGTAACAAATTTCATCTGAAGTCTCTCATCATCCGCTCGTTAGACACAAAGTCCGACCAAGATAGCCAAGAATTCTCCAAAGAGACCTGGTACCGAAATAATTGAGTCGCCCTCAGATCCCTGGTCGGAGTCCAAGTCTCACATCCGTAGAGCAAGACTGGAAGCACCAAGACCTGAAGACTCGGACTTTCGTCCTCCGCACAGGTACCGGCAGCGACACACCCCATGATCCAGTGAATCCATGACTCCCAAGCCCGACCCAGATGTCTATTGACCTGTGGCTCACAGCCGCAGAGACGTGAATATCACTGCCAAGTTAAGTGTATCTCTCCGTGACCTCAACATCCTCAACACAAATGGGTACAGACAAGATAGCAGCATCCAATATGTCATTGAAAGACTGGATCTTAGATTTCACCGGGAAACCCGTAATACCCGCGGCTCCGACTCCTCATTCAGCACCTCGAGGGCCCCAAAAGGATATCTAGAGTCTCCGCAAAGATGACTGCATCATCTGCGAAATCAAGGTCAGATCTTGACATTCCCAAACGATGCACCGCAGCTTGATCTCTCTGACATCCTCCCCAGAATCCAGTCCAGACAAGCGCTGCAAAGTGTGGGGGCCAGTACACACCCCGACAAACTCCAGTAACAACTGGAAATAAGTCAGAGATGGTACCACCACATCTCACAGCAGTCTTAGTACCAGAGTATAGTTCAGACATCAGATTGATCAGTTCTGGTGGCACCCACGAAGACCAAGAGTCCTCCAGAGGGCATCCCGGTTCATTGAATCAAATGCTTTACAGAGATCATCATAGGTTGCAAGAAGCCCCTGCCGAAACTCTTGTCTGCATTCGTGAGCACCCAAAGAGCAAGATACGGTCATCGTTGACCTCTTTGGTGTAAAGCCTGACTGCTCTGGATGCTGGTGCTCAAGCAGATGGTGGCGAAGCCTATCAAGAATTATCCGGAAAAGACCTTGCCCGGCACTGAGAGCAGCGTCACCCCTCGGTATTTGTTGCAGTCCTGGCGATCACCTTCCCTTTCCAGAGAGGGACAACAAGGCCACTCTTCCAGTCAGTTGGATGATGCCTGTGTTCAGGCAGAACACAGAACTGCATGCAATGACATGAGTGCAGTATTTCCACCAAACTTGAGCAGTTCATGGATGCCACAGATCCAGGAGCTTACCCATTTCAACTGGTTCACTGCAGCCTGTGTTTCTACAAGTGAAGGTGAATCGGAGTTGATTGGAGGGTCAGCAACAGAGATTGTAACACCGCTGCATCCAACTCGACAGCTGGTGGATCTGCCTGGTACAGCCGCTCAAAGTAACTGTCCCAGTGGGCCTTCACTTCGGACTCCTCTTGATCAGGGAGCCACCAACCTCGGCTCTACAGCACGTACAGCCAAGGGACGGGCTTGGAGGAACGCACGTGCGAATTCCCCTGTAAGCAGGATGAGATCACCTGACTACAGGTGATGCTCTACCCTCTCGGGTTCCTCGCACATTGCCTCCTTGTCCACCCTTAGCGCACTTGCAGTTTTACGTCTCAGCTTCCTGAACAGTTCAGCTCTGCCATTCAGCCTGGCCATGTGACTCTGGTCAATGGACTTTGACCCTTGAGAGACAAAATTATTCTTCGCCCTTCGGTGAGTTCCTAGACATCCACCGGCAACATCAAGGTGGTGGTCTTGAATGCACTCCACAACTCTTCTCTCAGGATTCCAAAGCACCAGGCCCCCAAATACCCACTCAGCCTGTTCGCAAACTCCTCAGCTACCCTCTCATCCTTGAGCTTGCCAACATCCAGCCTCAGCTGTGATGGTGCCATTCTCCTGATTGAAGCTGCAATGTCAGAGTGGCTGAAACCACCCTGTGGTCAGTATTGAGGAACTGAGCACTCCGCTAGACCCTGCAGTTCTGGATCATCCTCCAGCGACCATCTCAACTCCAAACCACGATTGTCAAAATGAAATCCCGCAATAACGAAATTGGAAAACATAGGTTGCTCGCGATTGGTCAAAATCCGTGATATTTGAGGTTTACTGTAAATGTGTATTGTTCATACAGTAAGACCCTACATTCGTGGGGGATACGTTCCTGAAAAATTCCGCGAATGTCGAATCCCCGACTGTCAGGCATTGTTTCAATGGGACCAAGAAAGAGCAATCAGAGATTACAGACCCTCGCATGGACTTTTTTTGTGTAGTGTGTTGTGTGGTGTTTGTGTAGTTTTTGTGTGGTGTATTTTGTGTGCATTTGTGTACTGGTGTGTTACGTAATTAATAAGACATAATTAGAACTGCCACTTCATAACTGCTGGCAATGATGACTTGTACCAAGACGTCCCGCTTTGATGCACCCGCTTTGATCAGACCCCTGACCCTGACCCATGACGTTTTTAATTTTAATTCATTGAATTCAGAATGGATTAAAATTAATTCATTTCAGATCAAATGGAAGACCAATAGGTACAGTTCTGCATTGGGGTAATCAGAAGGAACCCAAACAAGCAAAAAGCAAGATGAGTCATCAGGAGACCTGGATAGGAATCCCATTTCAGCTGCTACTCTCTCCCTCAAACACATCCAGGCCCAGCCAAGTAAGCCTTATTAAAAACCCCCCCTAAAAAACCCACATCAAAAATTAATAATTCTAGCTTCCAGACATGTGTCTAATGAAGTTGAATTTAAAACATGTATTCCCTCCCATCACTACTTGATCACAAATTTGAATATCAATTGATTAAGTGGTTCCAGAGAAAACATTACTTAATATTTTCTTAAATCAATATGGCTGCCTAACCATATGACGTCATGTGTGAACCTTTTGTTCCTCATGGATCCGGTGGTCATATGTGTCAAGTTTTGTCTCGCTCTGTTCAGCCATTTCAGAGATTTCTGAAGTTTTTTTTTTCAATATGGCTGTTGAATCATGTGACCATGACATCGTCAAATATTTTTCTGTGTACCATTTATCCCTAGATGACCCTCAAAAAATTTTCATACTGATCATATGTAGCGTTTACATATGGAATATGTCCATCATAACGAAGGCATCTATTGCGTCATAAAAAATCACATCGTTCCTCATGAGGATACTTGCCGTGTGCCAAGTTTCAATTTTTTCCTTGGTGCGATTTCAGAGATAGAGGTCCAAAGTTCTTCCGTTTTTTCCAACATGTCTGCCACACCACATGACCTATGACATCACAATTTCATTAAAACATTCTACATGAGAGGTCGCACCAATGATGAAAATTTCGTCTCAATCCGCACAAGCGGTTGCGAAGAAAAACATGACATTGTGTGCGAACAAACAAACAAGCAGTCATAGACTGTACTTACGAAATCGTCAACTTACCTCTGACCTTGTCTAATAAAAGCTGTCTCTAGAAGTAGCGACGCAAACCAGAATTTTCTACGATGATTCTGTACCAACCTCAAAAATCGAATGTTACCTCACTGTGACCGTGACCTTTGACGGATTTGACCAAAATCTAATCACGCTAGCCATCACCCTCTGAATCACGTGGTGTAATTTGACATTGGTAGCTCTTCCGTTCTCGAGTTATCGTGCCTACAAACAAACAAACAAACAAGCAGTCATAGATGTACTTACGAAATCGTCAACTGACCTCTGACCTTGTCTAATAAAAGCTTGTCTCTAGAGAAGTAGCGACGCAAACAAAGTTTCTACGATGATTCTTACCAAACCATCACTTCTTTCATTCTCGAGTTACCGTGGATTAACGTAACGTAAAGTCACACTCGACGCCCCCCCCCCAACTCGAAAGACACCGGCGAGCGCGATGACGTCAGCGCGCACACGCAATCCTTTACGTGATCAACGACGCGTCTGCTCGAGGCGCTGCACCACGTGACGAGCCGTGACGCGGCAGTGAATATTTTTATCAATCTAAAACGTCTCCAAAACATCCGATTTTTACCAGAATTTGACAACGAGTGTTAAGCGTCCTAAGCGATCGCAAAAACGAAGACAAAATTTAAATCGAAGTTTAAAACGAACTCGTAACATCGACCGAAGCAAAAATACTCATTTCTCCACAGGAATTTACGGAATTATTTAATATTATTTTATAACACTGAAATTTTAAAACAGCGTAACTCGACGATTGACACAAATTCGCGCCGAACTACCTCGATCTTCCAACTCACGCTCTGTCAACAATACCTGTGGTAACTTTCTCGAGTTATCATGTTGTTGGAGTTTGACCTCACTGTGACCTGACTTGACCGATTTTGACCAAAATCTAATCAGCGCTAGCCATCACCTCCTGAATCACGTGGTGTAATTTGACATTGGTAGCTTCTCCCGTTTGATTACGTGCCTACAAACAAACACACACACACAACACACAAACACACACACACACACAAAACACAAACAGAGACGGAAGTCATCAATATACTTACGAAATCTTTAATTTCGTAAGTAACAAATTTACCCAAATGCAATACCCTCTCCTTCAGCGAGGTAAAAAGGGGATAGGTTCCGGTATTCGCGATTCATAATGGAAAATTAAAAATTTAATGACCACAAATGCACATGATTAAAGTTTCAATTAAGAATGCTTACAAATAAAAACACAGCAGTCTGTTTCCAATTTTTATTTACACTCGGTTAATATTAGCCCAGATCCCCCCTTAAATGCATGTTTAGCCAGGTTGTTTGGTAATCGGATGTTACATGTGTGTCGCGAGGTGTAGCAGGCTGTCCATTGTTCATACAGTGGTGGTGTGCCGAGAGGCGGCTTTCTTCTTCTTCCTTCCCCCCTCCGAACCAGCCCCCGCCCAGCGCTCTGACAGAGTCAGTCAAACTAGACGTGTCAGCAACCCATTGGCGGAGAGCGGCTGCAAGCTCGAAGGATGGACCAATCACGTATCCCCGGGGGCGGTCCAGAGAGCGAGCCCCAGAAGGCAAGGGAGAAACTGCTAGTGTCGAGTATGCGATCTGCTTCGAGAGGAACTGCAATGTCGGTCGGCGATCTGCTTTGTGAAGAGTGGTTTGACCGGCTGTTCCTCCTCGGCCATGGACCCAGCATGCGGAGCCCAACACCTAGATTTGGCCTCGTATGGTGAACAGGCCAGGCCTGGATTTGTATACTGGACCTTGTGAGAAACCAGCTGGAACACACCATAGATC
>CM068955.1:177830707-177840917 GCA_035128595.1 Eptatretus atami | reverse complement strand
TCTTTCGCCTCTGTGCCGTCGACCTTACGGGGCTGGACGCGCCGCGGCATGCGCGAGCGGTGCCGGGAAAAGGAGTACGAGCGCCATCTTGCACGCTGCATGCTCGAGCTTGGGCGCTCAATCCGTTGACATTGGCTTCTCACAAGCCGCATTCGTGCTTCGACACTTTTCCTCTCGTCCATGAGGCACTACAAGTACTCCGTGTCTCATCTGCATGTTGTCTAAGGTTTATTTCGCTAGGCCTTCGAAACCCGTATGCCGTAGCTCCCTAGTTAAGAGCGGGTTATAGATGAATGATAACGTTCATGAATGTTTTGCTTGTGTTGTGTTTCCCGATGTGTCCCCAATAAAATCTGGCTGACTCGTATGAAAGTTGCCGCTTTAAATGATTCGTGCCGCGCCGAGGAACAATCCGCTCGATTTGTATTTAAAACCAACAGGCTACGGACTGGCAGACTTCGCTCGGTCTCTGACAAACCCGTCTGTAGCCGGGGTCTTATTTTCCCCAACTGGTAAGGCCCAGGTGTACTTTGGTATCGCGATCCGAGGCGCGTGACCCGAGACCTGTGCCGAACTAGCCGTGTTTATAGACCCCTGAGACAGGGCTGCTGTTAAAGGGCTGTCACACCTTGACGTTTTCGCCAGCTTATGCGACGTATGAAAATTTGGCGAATATGCTGGCACACGTCGAATACGTTATGGGTAAGTTTTGTATACGTTAAGAGCATGCTGAGCACGCTGGCATAACGTCGTAGTACGCCGAGCTCGTCGACAAATTTTGTGCATGCTCAAATTTTCCGACGTATGCCAGCATGACTCACACGTTTCCACATATGCTGGCCATAAGTTGTAGGCACGTTATGCGATCGTTGACACACGTCGACACACGTTACTTGTAAGTTACTCATAAGTCGAAATACGTCGAGGTAATGTCTAGCGTACCCGAAACTTATTTCTACCCTATGAGTAACGTGCTTTGAACCTATGTGTAACGTATCTCCAACGCATATTGACGAATGTAGACGTATTTGACGTCTCGCGAGCGACCACAGAAGCTTACTGAACGTGTTTCTAACTTACAGCTACCGTATAATGGCGTATTGGCAGCGTTTAGGGGAATTGGTATATAAAAATGGGCTCACACAGGAGGAACCCGCCAGTGTTCCAGACTCCATGGTTTTTTTTTTTTCTTTTTTTTTCTTCGGCATGACGGTGATGTGACACTTCGATGTCTAGTGTGGTTATGAATTTGAATCGTCGAGCGGCAGCCTTTTAATAGGCTACGCCACGTGAATCGTCGGCGATACTCTGCGCGCGCTATGCATAAGTTAGACTATCATTGGGCATAAGTTGTGAACGCCGAAATACGCTAAGCATTCGTTGGTATAAGTTATCTATAAGTTATCGAAACGTTCTGTGTACGTTACTAATACGTTATGCATACGTCCAACTTCGTTAATATACGCCAAAACTGAAAAAACATCAATAGTTCAGCGTACGCCAGCGTTTTTAGATCATTTTTATACGTTGCCATACGCTGGCTAAATCGTCAAGGTGTGACAGGGGCTTAAGTGCCGCCGAATCTTCAACAATATGTTGTGTGTTTTCTCCTCTTCCATTCCTGCCTGTTTCTGTGGACGGCCAAATATTTTCCGTTTATTTATTCATCGCATCTTGTCATCCTTATCGACATATGCATTTTAATAAAAACATTTTAATCGGAAGGAAATGTCTTCCCTCGTTGTCTCTTGCGCTTTGTGTGACCAACTGCAAATTTGGTTTATCAATTTGGGGATTGTAACTTGTACAAAGAACGTGGTGCAAATTAAAAGAGTGCTTGGGTCAATCGCGGAGGTCTTTGGACCTCTGGCTCAGAAGATTCTGCATTAGCTGGGCCGCTGATGCGACAATATCTGTTTCCTGGAAATTATTCTGTTCTAGTTAAAACCGTGATCATGGAAACCATGGGCATGGAAGGAGAGTTCATTTCCTGGCTTCGAGAAAATATAGAGGAAGGTGGGCGGCAGCGAAAAATAAACATATCACAATTGAAATAAACATGTCAAATATGTATTATGCATGTTAACATTGAAATAAACATGAAATAAATAAATGCGGTGTAAATTAAACAAAAACTCAAGACTTTTACCCTTTGAATGTATTACAAAACAGCGAGGTGGGTGAGGCTACTCTTCCGTAAATAGAAAGCCAAGACTAAAGGGGCTGTCACACCTTGACGATTTAGCCAGCGTATGCCGATTTATGAAAAATTTGTCTAAAACGCTGGCACACGTCGAATACGTGTTATGGGTAAGTTGTGTATACGTTAAGAGACCGCTGAAAAACACTGCCATACGTCGTAGTACGCGGCTTTAATCGTTGTACTTTGCGGTTGTCCGCAATTTTAGCATGCTTGAAATTTTTTACGACGTATGCCAGCGTATGGCTCACACGTTCCGCATACGCTGGAATAAGTTGTAGGCACGTTATGCGATCGTTTGACACACGTACTTGTAAGTTACTCATAAGTCGAAACACGTCGAGGTAATGATTAGCGTACCCGAAACTTATTTATAACCTATGAGTAACGTGTTGTAGGCACGTTACACGATCGTTGACAACACGTCGAGAAAACGTTTATGCGATCGTTGGCACACGTCGACACACGTTACTTGTAAGTTACTCATAAGTCGAAACACGTCGAGGTATGCTTAGCGTACCCAAAACTTATTTCTAACCTGAGTAACGTGGCTTTGAACCTATGAGTAACGTACCTCCACGCATATTGACGTATGTAGATGTTATTTGATTGACGTCTTCCGGACGACACATAACTTACTGAAGTGTTTTCAAATTTACAGCTACCGTATAATGGCGTATTGGCAGCGTTTAAAAACAAAAACAACAACACCAACTTCCGATTTTCGTCACGTGCTGTTACGTCACGTCCGATTGCCTCTTCAGTTTGCTCGTCTTATTCTTAGTTCCTCCTCTGTGAATATTTTCTGTTTGAGGATATTGTCACGTCGACGTCGAAACTTAAAAGCAATGTCCGAATATATTTTAAAATTCGTGATAGACTTAAAAAAAAAAAAAAATAAAAACACAACAAACAACAACAACTTCAGATATTTCGTCACGTGCCTTCACGGAGCCAAGAGAAAAAAAGAAAATGTGCCTTGACGGAGAAAATAAGTTCCGGGTATGCTAAACATTACTCGACGTGTTTCGACTTATGAGTAACTTACAAGGACTTGTGTCGACGTGTGTCAATGATCGCATATCGTGCCTACAACTTATTCCTAGCGTAGCGGAACGTGTGAGCCATACGGCGAGTACGTCGTGAAATTTTCAGCATGCTTGAAATTTCACGACGTACAAGGCGTATTACGACTTATGGCATTGTTTTTCAGCGTGCTCTTAACGTATACAACAACTTACCATAACGCATTCGACGTGTGCCAGCGTTTTAGAGCAAATTTTTCAGAGGTCGGCATACGCTGGCTAAATCGTCAAGGTGTGACTGCGATGTTGACACTTCCAATTCTCAGGCGGTTATGATTTAAATCGGCGTGCGGCAGCTTTTTTAATAGGCTACGCCACGTGATCGTCGGCGATACGTGCAGCGCGCTATGCATACGTTAACACTATCGTTGGGCATAGGTTGTGAACGCCGACAACAACGCTAATCATTCGTTGGTCTAAGTTATCTATATGTGATTAAAACGTTCTGTGTACGTTACTAATACGTTTGCATACGTCCAACTCGTTATGATACGTCCAAAACTTTAAAAAAACATCAAAATTAAGCGTACGCCAACGTTGTTCATAATTTTTATACGTTGCCATTGCTGGCTAAAACGTCAAGGTGTGACAGGGCCCTTAGCTTGGGATCATGATGATGCTGTTAGAGTGAAGAGCGGGGATGCGGGAAGGTGTGCAGGAAGGGGATTCGACGATTGGAAGAGCAGCATTAGCTTTAATGACTGAGTCGCCTGCAGGCATTGCAAAAAGGAGAAGGGTAAGACGACCCTTAATCACCTACCTTGAACCTGGAGCCATCTTTCCTGCTTGGAGAGGCAGGTACGAGGTGGCATCATCTTCCAGAATAATCTCGTCTCGGTGTTAAAACCTGCTCCGGAATAAATCCCTTTGCCTCGATTAGTTCCATGAGCTGCGGTGGATACTTGTTCGCAGCATCAGAGTGGGCGATGCTGCTTCCCCGACTAATGTTAATGATAGAGGTCAAATCTCTTGAATTTCACCAACTAGCCCATGCGAGCACGGAAGGTGTGGGTAGCCGTGATTGATACTGGAGCCTTCAGCTTGGTTTCCATGTTTAAGTGAGTGCCTCTTATGATCCAATTAGGTGCTGGAACGGTGAAGAACCATGACCATTGTAACGCTAAGTGGTGTTTATTCGGTCAAAACACTGGTGAGGTGACGTGTTTTGAGAATGAAGCAGGAGAACGGAGGTTCGAGTCGGTTTATCAGAAAATAAGGGTTTGAGAATGGTGGTTTGAGTCCAGGTGTCGAAAGTGACAGCTTGGAAATGAGGTTTGAAGGATTATGAATATTTGGGAATGAGGTTTGAAGGAAATGAAGGTTTAGGAATGAGGAAGAGACATGGGGAAGGTTCTACTTACAATCATTGACCCCATAATGGCAGCCCACAGATGCCGCCATTTTCACCTCTTTGCCCAACATCATAACCTTCTCTGACTTTTGCACAAGTAACTTTGTCCATCGCTTTAACATTTGGGCTCATTGAAAGCGATGCACAAGAAACAACACAAGGCTCATCATGGGAGATAATTGTACACGCACAGGGCGGACGCAAACAATGACTCATCTCAGCTCAAAAACCACGATTCCGGTCAAGTATGGGAGTATGCGCCAGAGCAGCGCGTCGCTGCGTCCACTTTCGCGCCAGTACTCCAGAGGCCTCCGTATGGCCATCCCCACGACAGACGCCTGGCCATCCCATCTTCTTGAGATGCTGATCACACCTGCTGCAATCACGAGGCACGTGGTCGGCCCATTGGCCTCCTCCACTCATGAGGCTCCCTCACTGAGAGAGATCTCATGAGCAGGATCAGCGTCAGGAAAATGAGCCACATGTGCATACAGCCGCAGCTGACGCTCAACGGACGATGCAGGTAACAATTCAATCTGAAAGTCTCTCATCATCCGCTCGTTAGACACAAAGTCCGACGCACGATAGCCAAGAATTCTCCAAAAGAGACGCTGGTACCGAAATAATTGAGTCGCCCTCAGATCCCTGGTCGGAGTCCAAGTCTCACATCCGTAGAGCAAGACTGGAAGCACCAAGGACCTGAAGACTCGGACTTTCGTCCTCCCGCAAGGTACCGGCAGCGACACACCCCATGATCCAGTGAAATCCATGACTCCCAAGCCCGACCCAGATGTCTATTGACCTGTGGCTCACAGCCAGCAGACGACGTGAATATCACTGCCAAGTTAAGTGTATCTCTCCGTGACCTCAACATCCTCAACACAAATGGGTAGACAGATAGCAGCATCCAATATGTTCATTGAAGACTGGATCTTAGTTTCACCGGGAAACCGTTACCCGCGGCTCCGACTCCTCATTCAGTCACCTCGAGGGCCCCCAAAGGATATCTGAGTCTCGAAAAGATGATGACTGCATCCATCTGCGAATCAAGGTCAAGATCTTTGACATTCCCAAACGATGCACCGCAGCTTGATCTCTCTGACATCCTCCCCAGAATCCAGTCCGACAAGCGCTGCAGTGTGGGGGCCAGTACACACCCGACAAACTCCAGTACAACTGGAAATAAGTCAGAGATGGTACACCACATCTCACAGCAGTCTTAGTACCAGAGTATAGTTCAGACATCAGATTGGATCAGTTCTGGTGGCACCCACGAAGACCAAGAGGTCCCTCCAGAGGCATCGCCGGTTTCATTGAATCAATGTCTTTACAGAGATATCATAGTTGCAAGAAGCCCTGCCGAACTCTTGTCTGCATTCGTGAGCACCCAAAGAGCAAAGATACGGTCATCGTTGACCTCTTTGGTGTAAAGCTGACTGCTCTGGATGCTGGTGCTCAAGCAGATGGTGGCGAAGCCTATCAAGAATTATCCGCGAAAAGACCTTGCCCGGCATGAGAGGCAGCGTCACCCCTCGGTATTTGGTTGCAGTCTGGCGACACGCTTCCTTCCAGAGAGGGACAACAAGGCCACCTCTCCAGTACAGTTGGAATGATGCTGTGTTCAGGCAGACACAGACTGCATGCAATGAAATGAGTGCAGTATTTCCCACCAGAACTTGAGGGCAGTTCATGATGCCACAGATCAGGAGCTTACACTCCATTCAACTGGTTCAGCTGCAGCCTGTTGTTTCTACAAGTGAAGGTGAATCGGAGTTGATTGGAGGGTCAGCAACAGAGATTGTGTAACCACCGCTGCATCCAACTCGACGCTGGTGGATCTGCTGGTACAGCCGCTTCAAAGTAATCTGTCGCCAGTGGGCTTTCACTTCGGACTCCTTCTGATCAGGAGAGCGCATCCGAGACTTTCTGCGCTTCTAAAAGGGGCAACTGCATGTACCAGAGGGACGGGTTGGACGGAACGCACGTGCGAATTCCCCTGAAGCAGGATGAAGAATCACCTGACTACAGGTGATGCTCTACCCCTCTGCGGTTCCTGCACATTGCCTCCTTGTTCCAACCCTTAGCGCACTTGCAGTTTTACGTCTCAGCTTCTGAACAGTTCAGCTCTGCATTCAGCTGGCCACTGTGATCTGGTCAATGGACTTTGACCCTTGAGAGACAAAATTATTCTTCGCCGCTTCGGTGAGTTCCTAGACATCCACCGGGCAACATCAAGGCCGATGGTGCTTGAATGCACTCCACAATCTCTTCTCTTCAGGATCCAAGCACCCAGGCCCCCAAATACCCACTCAGCTGTCGCAACTCCTCAGCTACCACTCTCATCCTTGAGCTTGCCAACTCCAGCCTCGCTGTGTGGTGCCACTTCTCCTGATTGAAGCTGAATGTCAGAGTGGCTGAAGCCCACCCCTGTTGGTCAGTATTGAGGAACTGAGCACTCCGCTAGACCGCTGCATGTTTGGATCATGCCTCCAGCGCCATCTAACTCCAAACCACGATTGGTCAAAATGAAAATCCCGCAATAACAAATTGGAAAACAATAGGTGCTCGCGATGTCAAAAATCCGTGATATTTGAGGTTTTAGCTGTAAATTGTATTGTTCATACAGTAAGACCCTACATTCGTGGGGGATACGTTCCTGAAAAAATTCCGCGAATGTCGATCGCCGACTGTCAGGGCTTGTTTCAATGGACCACAGAAAGAGCATAGAGATTAAACAGACCTCGCATGGACTTTTTTTGTGTAGCTGTGTTTGTGGTGTTGTGTAGTTTTGTGTGGTGTGTATTTTTGTGTGGCATTTGTGTACTGGTGTGTTACGTAATTAATAAGAACATAATTAGAATCGCCACTTCGCATAACTGCTGGCAAATGATGAACCTTGTGACCGAAGACGTCCGCTTTGATAGCACCACCGCTTTGATCAGACCCCTGACCTGACCCATGACGTTTTTAATTTTAATAATTCAATTGAATTCAAATGGATTAAATTAATTCAATTTCAGATCAAATGGAAGACCAAAGGTACAGTTCTGCATTGGGGTAATCAGAAGGACACCAAACAAGCAAAAAGCAAAGATGAGTCCATCAGGACGACTGGATAGGATCCCATTTCGCTGCTACTCTCTCCCTCAAACATCAAGGCCGCTGCTCAGTGACCTACGGGAACACCGTAAAGCGCCACCAAGTAGCCTTAGTTAAAAAACCCCCTAAAAAACCCACATCACAAAAATTAATAATCTAGCTTTCCAGACATGTGTCTAATGAAGTGTGAAATGTTAAAACATGTATCACGGCTCCCATCACTACTTGATCAATAATTTGAATATCAATTGATTAAGTGGTTCAGAGAAAACATTACTTAAATTATTTTCTTAAAATCAATATGGCTGCCTAACCATATGAGTCATGTGTGACTTTTGTTCCTCATGGATCCGGTGGTCATATGTGTCAAGTTTTTGTCTGCGCTCTGTTCACCATTTCAGATTGTCTGAAGTTTTTTTTTCAATATGGCTGTGAATCATGTGAGGCCCCCCGCCCCCCCCGCCGCGCCCCATTGACATCGTCAAATATTTTGTCTGTGAGCCATTTATCCCTAGATGACGCCTCAAAAAATTTTCATACTGATGAACATATGTACGCGTTTTACATATAATTATGATCCATTCATAAACGAAGGCATCTATTGCGTCATAAAAAATCACACTCGTTCGCTCATGGAGGAGTACTTGCCTGTGCCAAGTTTCAATTTTTCCTTGGTGCGATTTCAGAGGATAGAGGTCAAAGTTCTTCCGTTTTCCAAACATGTTGCCAACCACATGACCTATGACATCACAATTTCATTAAAACATTCTACTGAGAGGTCGGCACAATGATGAAAATTTCGTCTCAATCCGCACAAGGGTTGCGAAGAAAAACATGACATTGTGTGCGAACAAACAAACAAGCAGTCATAGACTGGTATTAGCGAAATCGTCACTTGACCTCTGACCTTGTCTAATAAAAGCTGTCTCTAGAAAGGTAGCGACGCAAACACTAGAATTTTTACGATGATTCTGTCAAACCTCAAAAATCGAATGTTGACCTCACTGTGACGGTGACCTTTGACGATTTTGACCAAAATCTAATCACGCTAAGCATCACCCTCCTGAATCACGTGGTGTAATTTTTGACATGGTAGCTCTTCCGTTCTCGAGTTATCGTGCCTACAAACAACAAACAAACAGCAGTCATAGATGGTACTACGAAATCGTCACTTGACCTCTGACCTTGTCTAATAAAAGGCTCTGTCTCTAGAGAAGGTAAGCGCACGCAAACGCAGAAGTTTCTACGCATTGATTGTCTGTACCAAACCAATCACTTTCTTCATTCTCGAGTTACCGTGGATTAACGTAACGTAAAGGTCACATCTCGACGCCCCCCCCCAACTGAAAGGAACGGCGAGCGCGATGACGTCAGCGCAGCACACGCAAATCCTTTACGTGACTCAACGACGCGTCTGCTTCGGAGGCGCTGCACCACGTGACGAGCCGTGACGCGGAGGTGAAATATTTTTAATACAATCTAAAAACGTCTCCAAACATCCGATTTTTACCAGAATTTGACAACCGAGTGTTAAGCGTCCTAAGCGATCGCAAAAATCCCGAAGACAAAATTTAAATTCGAAGTTTAAAACGAACTCGTAACATCGACCGAAGCAAAAAATACTCATTTTCTCCACAGGAATTTACGGAATTATTTACATATTATTTTATAAGCACTGAAATTTTAAAACGGAGCCGTAACTCGACGAATTGACACAAATCGCGCCGAATACCTCGATCTTCAAACTCACGCTCTGTCAACAATACCTGTGGTAAGCTTTTTCTCGAGTTATCATGTTTTGGATGTTTGACCTCACTGTGACGCTGAGCTTGACCGATTTTGACAAAAATCTAATCAAGCGCTAGCCATCACCCTCCTGAATCACGTGGTGTAATTTGACATTGGTAGGCTTCTCCCGTTTGAGTTATCGTCCTACAAACAAACACACACACAAACTACACACACAAACAAACACACACACACACACAAACACACAACAAGGACGGAAGTCATCAATATACTTTCGCAAATCTTTAGATTTCGTAAGTAACAACTTTCCCAATGCAATTACCCTCTCCCTTCAGCGAGGTAAATAAAGGGGATAGGTTCCGGTAGTTCGCGATTCATAATGGAAATTAAAAATTTAATGACCACAAATGCACATGATTAAAGTTTCATTAAGAATGCTTCAAATAAAAAGCACAGGCAAGGTCTGTTACCAATTTTTTTATTTACCACTCGGTTAATACGAAACCCGTATCCGTAGCTCCCTAGTTAAGAGCGGGTTATAGATGAATGATAACGTTCATGAATGTTTTGCTTGTGTTGTGTTTCCCCGATGTGTCCCCAATAAATCTGGCTGACTCGTATGAAAGTTGCCGCCTTTAAATGATTCGTGCCGCGCCGAGGAACAATCCGCTCGATTTGTATTTAAAACCAAACAGGCTACGGACTGGCAGACTTCGCTCGGTCTCT
>CM068955.1:177803932-177819858 GCA_035128595.1 Eptatretus atami | reverse complement strand
ACATTCGACCGAAGCAAAAATACTCCATTTCTCCACAGGAATTACGGAATTATTTAATATTTATTTTATAACACTGAAATTTTTAAAACAGCCGTAACTCGACGAATTGACACAAATTCCGCCGAACTTACCTCGATCTTTCAAACTCACGCTCTGTCAACAATACCTGTGGTAACTTTCTCGAGTTATCATGTTTGGATGTTTGACTCACTGTGACCTTGACCTTTGACCGATTTGACAAAATCTAATCAGCGCTAGCCATCACCCTCCTGAATCACGGGTGTAATTTGACATTGGTAGCTTCTCCCGTTCTCGAGTTATCGTGCCTCAACAAAACAAACACACACACAAAACAAAACACACACACACAAACACACAAACAGAGGACGGAAGTCATCAATATACTTACGAAATCTTTTGATTTCGTAAGTAACAAATTTACCCAAATGCAATACCCTCTCTCTTCAGCGAGGGTAAAAAGGGGGATAGGTTCCCGGTAGTTCGCGATTCATAATGGAAAATTAAAAAATTTTAATGACCACAAATGCACATGATTAAAGTTTCAATTAAGAATGCTACAAATAAAAACAACAGCAGGTTCTGTTTCCAATTTTTATTTACACTTCCGGTCAAAAGTTTTAGAACACCCCATTTTTCCAGTGTTTTACTGAAATTTAAGCAGTTTAATGTTTCAATGCACTTGAATTAAAGCAATAGAACAAATAAACAATTGCAGATAAAAAAGAAATCATGGAAATCGTTTTGTTCAAACAATATTTAATCTAAATTTTGACTCGTCAAAGTAGCCCACCTTTTGCAGATAAACAATCGAACATACTCGTAGCATTCTTTCTACAATGGAAATCAAATATTGTCAGAAATTTTTCCCAACACTGTTGCAGAAGTTTCCATAAATGTGTTGCACTTGCAGGTTGCTTTTCTGCTGTCCCTTCTGTCCAGTTCATCCCAAACCAGCTCGATGGGTTTAAGCTTGGAGACTGTGCTGGCCATTCCATGATTTGAAGCCTACTGTCTTGTTCTTTTCTTCTAAGGTAGTTCTGACATGGCCTGGAGGTATGTTTTGGGTCGTTATCTTTCTGTCGGATGAACCCTGAACAACTAGGCATTAGACCCGAGGGTACTGCATCGTGCTGCAAAATGCTGTGGTTTGCCCTTTTTGGTTCAGGTGCCAGTCACTTTGTGCAAGTCGCCGATTCTGGATCTCGCAAAAGAGCACCAGATCATCACCTTCCTCCTCCATGTTTGACAGTTGGTGTCAACACACTGAGGAACCATCCTTTCGCCGAATCGACGGTGTACAAAAACCCTGCTGATGAACCGAAGAGTTAAAATTTTGATTAATCGTCCAAAAGACCTTCTTCCAGTTTTCACTGGTCCACTGGCGGTGTTCATGGCCAAGCAAGCCTCTTTTCTTATTTTGCATCTTAGCAATGGCTTTCTTACTGCCACTCGACCTGTCAAACCTGCAGCTCGAGTCTTCTCTTCACAGTTGAAACTGAGACTTCCTTACTTTGACCAGTGTTAAGCTGTGCTTGAAGCTGCTGTCCTGTGAGCCGCTTGTCACGCAAGCTATTAACTCTCAGAAACTTGCCTTCTAGTTGTTTTGTGCTTTGGGTCTGCCAGACCTCTTCCTATCAGAGTTTCCTCCAGTTTCCAAGTGCCTTTTGATGGTGTAGGAAACTGTACTCACTGACACCTGGCTTCTTTGCAATTTCCTTAAGGAAAGCCTACACTTTGAAGGGTTATAATGGTCTGTCTGTCTTCCTTTGTTAATGTCTTTTCTCGCCATTATGATAGCAATTATACTACTTCTTGCAGTGCAATATTGTCCAAATAATGCTTCAGGGGTGTAGCAACAGTCTGTTCAACACTGCTTTCATACAGACAGAGGGTTTGTAACTAATCAACAAAAGTTGGACACCTGTCAGAATTGTTTGCATCAACTTTCAAGGCTTAATTTACTTCCATTGCTGCAGAACAGCTGCAGTTGCTAACCCATTACTTGTTCCCTGAAAAGGGCCTTTTTAACAACCCTGAAATTTACATTATTTTTCAGTTTTTGGTTACCTAAACTTTTTTGTTTTTAACCTCTGGCAGTTTACCGCTTAGCTTTGTACCATTTTAGGTTATTCACTGGACTTGAATTGCTAAAATTTCAGTAAAAACTGAAAAATCAGTGTGTTTTAAAACTTTTTACCGGTAGTGTACATGTGGTAACTTTTGATATGATGAGCTGAAGGGGATGCAGGTGAGGATGCTGGTGGTGTTGAGGTGGAGTGGCCGGAGTGAAAAAAAAAAGGGTAATCGACAGATATTTTACTGAGTGCTGCAGGTTTCTGTGTCGCTCCTTGTGTGGGTGAAAAACATCCAACCCCCCTCTTGAACCAGATGTACTGCTCCATCACTGGGTCAGCTTCTTGCAACCTGTTAGTAACTACCCTCATAATCCTGCAGCACCTCAGCCAGGAACTTGACGGTTTGGTTAGGCCTCGCCACGACGTCTTCCTCTTCACCGCTCTCTTCCTCTTCCTCGGAAACCTTGATGATGCCCTCCAACTCCTCCTCGGTCATCCCTCCCTGTGTGAGGTCATGAGCTCTTCCAATTCCTCAGGTGCCATATCATCGAAGCTTTCTCCTCCCATCTCCCATACCAAACCGGCAATTTTTCGCCTCTTCCGTGATGTCGGAAAAACCTCTGATGTTGTTTGCCTGTGGCCATAGGTTTTGCCAGCAAGCGTTGATGGTGGAGGCGGCTGGTGGGAGATGTTTTATGCATGGCTGGCGGTGGTTTATGCGTGTTAGGAGCTGCTTTATGCGTGGCTGGTGGGAGATGGGTTTAGAGCTGTTTTATGCGTGTGGCTGGTGGGAGATTGTTAGGCTGGTTGGAAAGGAAAGACAGAGAGAAGAATGTAAAGGACTTGTGAAGAAGAAGCGAGCAACCTAAAGCATCCAGAAACACTCACAATCTCTCTCTCTCTCTCTCTCTCTCTCTAAGAATCCCTCCGCTCCGCATTTTTATAGTCTCTTCCTCCGTACCCGCTTTTCGCTTGAAGCTCACCCCACGCCCCACCACACCTCCCCTTCACCGCGTCCATTGGAAGAGCCACATCGGCCTTGGGTTTTGGCACGATATATGGTCTTAGGCTTTCATGAAACTTGTTTGAAATGGTTTCAAGGGCATCAGTGAGGAGAATGTGCTGGTGATGGTGAAGGGATTTAAAGGTGTCGAAATTATTAAAGGGCTCTTAAAGGTAAAAGAGGTCTTAAAGGGTCCTCTGGGTCTTTTGGGTCCTTGGGGACTTTTGGGTCATCTGGGTCTTTTGGAGTTCAACAACAGCAAAAAAATGCTGTCATTGATGTGGTCACATCATTCTTTGCAATACAGTACATTGGATGCCAAAATCAAATGGATGATTGTCAACAGCTGCTTTATTGTAATGTTTGGGAGGGGGAGGGGTGGGGGAGGGAAGGGGAGAGATTGCCAAGATAACCAATTTACATATTTGGTCATGTTTATAACCTGTCATAACATGGTATTTAGTTCTTATGTATCTAGCTTTGCTATTGTGCTGAGACCATTATTTTACTTGATAATTTTCAAACCATTTGGTCCATCAGAAACATTTCCTGGCATGAATTATTTTCTTCCCTTCTGGCAGTGCTTAGATCGAGCCATGAAATTTTCATTCGAAGAGTTTCATCTTTGGTATCAGTTAGCCCTTTCGCTGGCATCTTCTGGCAAGGTAGGTGAGCCTTTTTATCCCTCCTGGCAATTCTGAGCTTCGTTTCAAATCTACCGGTTAATTTATTGTAAACTTAACCAAAATGTGGTCAAATGTGATCTGCCAAAAGAAATCCATTGTACAGGGTGGCCTGAAAGTTGCTTTACCCCTCTCCAGTAAATCATTCGTTATGATACTTTTTTTAAAATTTTTATTTATTTATTTTTATATACACATTGTTTATTGTGCAGAATAGTAAGTCCTGTGTTTTTCAGCATACAAGTCGATGTGGAGTATGTCTAATTGGCTAATTTCCCAATTTTTCTTTCCTTCATTCATAGATAAGTCGATTTTGCGTGCAAGACAAAGCGAGATCACCTATAGTAGTTCGCAAAACTGTCAGAACAATGGAGGTGTGAATTCCTCCCTGACACTCACAAGGCATTGCTGCCTATGGTACTTCCAGGGTCAAGAATATTAATGACCTGTTTTGTGCATATGATTTGAACTGCTTTGTGGGATGACCTTTTGAATAAATTATGAATGTAAATAGTTTTTCAATATGTTTGTTATATTCGATTATAGAGGTATGGTATTTAAACCTAAAATTAAAAAAGATAATGTTTCTGTCTGGCAGGTGGGGCTTATCGCTTCATGACCATGCAGCAAGGGCTGTATGGGACTTGGTTCTGGCAATCTCACAACTTAGTTTGGAGTCGGACAATGATATAGTTACTGATATATATATATATATATCTCATTCCAACCACTCACTAACTGACTGACTCTCAGACTGAGTGATATTAATGTTCAGTATCTTCCGGGTGATGTCGAAAGCTGAAATTTCACGTGCCGACAGATATCGAAGCTGATGCACCGAAGGAAAAAAAAAATAATCACAGAACCGTTAGAAAACATCTGTAAATGAAAATATCTGAAAACAAGTGCAGCCTTGTTATGCTCACTGCAGATGAGTGAACCAAGACAATGCGGACAATCGGAGGTCATCCTTCAACTGCTGCTGTTTATTATGTACCTGTGTACGAAGCAAAGTTCGTTATTGCTTACAATGTGTAAGCATTCCCCACTAGTAATATACACTGCAGTCTGGCTCGCAGTATGCGTTCCAATTCATCCCAAAGGTGTTCAAGAGGGTTGAGGTCAGGGATCTGTGCAGGCCAGTCAAGTTCTTCGACACCGATCTCGACAAACCGTTTCTGCATGGACCTTACTTTGGGCACGGGGGCATTATCATGCTGAAACAGGAAAAGGCCTTCCCCAAACTGTTGCCACAAAGTTGGAAGCACAGAATTGTCTATAATGGCATTGTATGCTGTAGCATTAAGATTTCCCTTCACTGAAATTACGGGGCCGAGCCCAAACCATGAAAATCATCCCGAGACCATTATTCCTCCTCCACCAAACTTTACATTTGGCACGATGCATTCGGGCAGGTAGCGTTCTCTTGGCATCCGTGAAACCCAGATTCATCCCTCGGACTGCCAGATGGTGAAGCGTGATTCATCACTCCAGAGAACGTTTCCACTGCTCCAGAGTCCAATGGTGGTGAGCTCTACACCACTCCAGCCAACGCATGGCCATTTCATGAAGTTCTCGACGAACAGTGCTTATATATCTATATCTATATATATGTATATATATATAGATAATTTATATATATATATATAATGTAATGTATATATATATATTATATATATGTTCAAATCATATGCACAAAACAGGTCATATATATATATATGTATATTATGTATGACGTGACTTGTGACACACACTGCAGAAACACAATTCCGCCTTCTTGTCACTTACAAAACCTCCAGTTCAGCAGTACTTGGACAAATTTTACGCCATTTTGACCAATCGAACGTGCAGCTCGTGCTCTCCTCATTGGGGAATATCGAGATTGACAATTGAAAAGAAATATACAGGGTGAGTCAGAAGTAGCGCCAGATTTCTGTCAGTTGATTGTTTGTTTGCATTTGTATTACAGTGTACAAGAAGGTAGAAATATATGAATGACATGTTTTATCTAACCATTTATTCAAGAAAAAATTATTACGGAACTGTACCAAGCTGTTTTACTTGTAATAATGCAAGAATCTGACAGCCGAAAAACAGAAATTGGGCGTACTTTTGACTCACCCTGAAGATCATGCTCGGAAATGCAAAGGAAGAGTTTGAAAGAGACGTTCCCATGTCCTTTTTCTCAAAACTGCACAGGGTAAGGTGTTCTATGAACTCTCTAGTTGTATCAATATACACTCCTTCATTCTCCTTGCACCACTGAATTTGTCACCTCGTCACCTGGAGTCACCCGTGTGAAAGAGGCCCTGACTTCAGGGGTAAAGTGATTTTCAGGCCACCCTTTAGTTTGTGTGACCTCTTAATGTTTGGGTAGATGGGGTTTACAACTGACAGCGAAATGCATTGTGCATTATACTTCAGGCTTCCAGAGCAGTCATGGTACTGAGAGAATGCATTAAACTTTCCAGTGATGATCCCAGCATACCTCTTCTAGCAGCCAAGCTTTGCATCGGATCTTTACACTGGGTGAGTTGATGATTTCGTGCCGTCACACCTGGGAAGTTGCAAACCCTCACTCAGTAAAACTTGGTTGCAATCAAGTTTTCTTTGATGCACAACTCATTTTGGCCCACATTTACAGCATTGTGGGTTAAAGTTTGGAGATGCTGTCTCTTTTAAAGGTATGTCAAGAAGTGTCTCTTTCTATACATGTTTTAAATGTCAATGGCAGATCAAGGTATGTCAAGGTATCTCTGTCTATTTTGGGTTAAAGGTATGTCACAGCAGAGATAACCTTGTCTCCTTTTAATCATTTGTGCACTGAAACATGAATCCACATCTTGCATTT
Organism: Eptatretus atami; assembly: GCA_035128595.1. Lineage (NCBI taxonomy): Eukaryota > Metazoa > Chordata > Myxini > Myxiniformes > Myxinidae > Eptatretus > Eptatretus atami. Next base: position 177,813,225 of record CM068955.1, on the reverse strand, counting down.
CTGAATGCCGGCAGCTGGAGGAGGCCGAGAAGTTTGCACAGCAGGTTGTCGATTTGGGGGATGCTGCTGGCGAGTTCCAGGCCAAAGGGCACATGGCTCTTGGTTTGGTGTACAGTCTCCAGGCAACAGATGGTAAAGCATTGATGGCCGTGAGTCGTTTCTACATTGATTACGGCTCATTGGATTAAAGTTTGTTCTGTGCATATACATTGGGATCTATCTGTAAACATACACATATTGTGATGGGCGAATAACTACAACACACCGGCATGTCTGTTGTCGACGACGTCTGTGATCTTTTTACACTCACCGCTGGCTGGATCTTCGCGCCCAGTTTAGTTTACCTTACCTGTGAGATGAATGTAGCAGATGGAGAACCATGCCGGCAACTACTTGGTGGCTACTATTTGGCCGAGTGAACCAACGCTACGTGTCGCACTCTGTTGGCTACTGTTAGTTATTCCTCGGAACCATTTGTCCCGGGAGCTCTATTCCAGACAAAACGCGAGCAGGATCAGTCAGGACTCGATAATATAACTTCCATGCATTTCATTACCCTGCGCACACAAAGCCGAAAGCGTGGTTAAGCAATTGGTTCATGTCTGTCCGTTTGTCTTATTAATTTGTGATCGAGGAACAACATATTTAAAGGTCCCATGACACGCAAATCTTTCTGGTTATTTATATATTAACTTGACCTTCCTAGTGAAGAAATCATTTTCTTCAAGAACATGGGATAATTAGAGCAACATATTTCGATCATTTCTGTGCTTTTCCACACTTGCTATGCCCGCCCTAAAAAAGTTGACTTCAGCGAATCGCAGGTTGACGTCATATACAGAAACTCGCACAGAGTGGATTGACTCGAGATCTCTAGAGTCTAGCCAGCGTTTCTCAACCTTTTTACCCTTGTGGAACCTTGAAATAGTTTCATGTCTCAGGGAACCCTGCATAAAATTATTATATACCATTATTAATATCTAGCTCTTTATATTTTTATCGTAGTTCACGTGGTAAATATAATTTTTTTTCGGATACTGGTTTAAGGAAAAATGACCCCCTTTTTGTCAATTTATTGGCATAGAAAAAAAAAATACTGCTCGTTACGAGACCTCCATACCGAGGTCTTGATTCACAAAAAAAAATTTTTTTTTGTTTGAAAACGTCATTTTTGAAAGTGTTTGTCAACCCCGAGTCTGTTTGACAATTAAAACACCTCATGTAACTTGATCAACAACAAACTTAAACAAATAAAGCTGAAGCAATAAAGGTAAACAGAAACTACCTTGAGAGAGAGAAGAGACTTCGCGCTAGGAAGCACAGAGAAGATAGATGGACACCGTGCATGCTCGTACTTGAGTCAGTCACTCAATGATACACGATCCGCCGCATACAGGACGTCCACTACCAGTGAGGGCGGTTTCACACTGGTGCCATATAGACATCGTTAAATACATTCCCTATGGTTGTTATATTGTAAATACTATAAGAGGTTGAAGCCTCTATTATAATAACCAAGGAGTTTCCCACAATATGCGCGTATGTGTATAGTAAAATTACGAATATTAAATCAAAAAAAACTACTCAAAAATACATTAGCCTATTTATTACTGTTTCTCGCGGAACCCCTAGCGACCTCTTCGGAACCCTAGGGTTCCGGGGAACCCCGGTTGAGAACACTGGTCTAGACTAGTCCGATAAATCCGTCGTCCATCGCACTAGGCCGATAAATCTGACTGCTGTAGCTTTCTTTTATTATCCTCTTTTCTTCATTGTTTTCTACTGGCGCTACATGACGACAGTAGGAATAAAATAAATAAAATGCACAGAACGTCAGATTTATCGGACTACTCTAGACAATTGTGTCGCAAGGTGTTTTCTGCACACAAGTTTTCATCGTATCCGAACAGCGAGATTGCTTCGTTTTATGCGCGGAGAGATACGCGGATGACATGCGCTGGCCTTGCTTGTGATTAATTTGCCGCAGAGAAACATGTCCGCTAAGCTGCGCTGGTCACGTCACCTCACTAAAATATTTCTGATATCGAGCAGTATGCAAGTCGAATTTACATTATTGAATTACGAATAGGATTTAGTCTAAGCAGTTGTTATTGCCAGTCTTCCTTCGAAGTGTCCTCGACATTCGATGTCCTCCCGATCATCATGAACTCCGGGAATTTCATCGCCATTTTCCTCTGCTTGTCCTGCTTCGAACTGGTAAGGCCGTCCTTCATTTCCAGCTGCCTGAACTTCACCTCCTGCGACGATGTTATCCGACAATTCTCCATGTGATTCAGACCAAAATCCTTCATAGTAGTCTCCTCCATGCGTCAACTGTCGTTACCAGACAAATGAAAGTCCATGCCATCCATTATTCAAAACCAAATGTTCGATTTTTTAAAGCAGAAATGATGAAGCGATTGAGTCGACCAATCAAATGTGGAAACACACAGGAAGCCAATAGAATCACGTAGACCACCAACCCGAGTAATTTACGTGCAGCCTTTGTCATACTGTAGTTGACGTCATGTGGGTTACGCCCCTTTCAGTAGAATTTTTATGGGCGTTCCCGAAGAGGTTTGTTTTTTTTAATTTTACATTTTACAGAATGAGTATTGTGAAAAAACATTGTCAGATCTGAAATCACGATGAAAACCTCCTATAGGACATATATAAATGAAATTTCAGTACTTTTGCGTGTCATAGGACCTTCAAATCGAGTGTTAGATTTTGAACATGCATCGGAACGTGGATAAGAAGACAAGTCTGGTGTTTTAACGTACCTCGACTCAGCATTCGTCCTGACCGAACATGCGCAGAGAGGAATGAGATAATATTTTTCTGTCTATCTGCCTACTTGACAGTCAAACAAAATGGAAAATAATTCAAAGCAGCAAACTTACTGTTTTTCAGGACATCATAATGGACACACAATTCGTTGTAACAAATAACTGATGTAATTTGTTAGACAGGGTGATGTAATAGCCGCTGGAGAAAATGGCGGTCGACGTCGAACCTGTAATTTTTTGTTTTATTATTTACAAGCCTTCAAACTTTTATTACAACTGAATTATATATTTGAACACTGTAGAACACAAATTGCCTTCATAAGACTTCCAAGAACCTCCAGTTTTGCAGGGATATGCTCAGTTCTCAAGCCTCTTGTGGAGTGTTTGCCAAGTGGCTTAAGCACTCGTGCAAGCACTCCATTAAAAACCGTTGAAAAGGAACTGCTGGCTTGGCAAGCACTAGCGAGCTGCTTGGTAAATGAAGACACCTCAGAACTTGGACAAAATTAATTTATTGAAACAACCTTTACAATCTTTATTTTATTTAAATTTAATTAGATCCTTGAAGACCAGTACACAAATCAGGCTGGCAGGATGACCTGGAGGTACGCACACTTGCCTCGAAGCTGTGTATCCTGGGTTTGATTCCTGACCCAGCTATAAACGGTGAGCCTGGTGTTTCACAAGCAGGGGTGATTCATCAATGTGAGTGCCGTCCCTCGGATCGACGTTAAACGGGTGTCCCGTCTGCCAGCATTCGTTGGTGGACGTTAAAGATCCCATGGTGTCCTTTGCGAAGAGTGGGTGAGCTATCGCCGGTACCCTGAACAAATTTCAAATTCTTGCCCTCACGAGTCGAACGTCAGGCCTGGCCAGCATGTTCGTGATGACTCGGGCTAAGCTTCCTCCGGCCGACCCCACAAGAAAGGGAGGATAATGGTGGCCATTAAAGAAGAAGACTAGTATACAAATCGTCTGTCATAAGACTTCCAAGAACCTCCTATTTTGTAGAACTTCAATTTGATATAAAGGGTCAATGGGGTGGTGCATAAGGACGCTATTTGGGATTGCTTCTTGACTACTTTAATAGCACGAAACCTTCGGATTTTACTTGTGTTCTGTTATGTAATTGTATTGTGACAAGTTTGTTTTTGTATCGCCTCCAGCTACTTTGCAGCAAGCCAGGGAAGACCTTCAGAAGAAAGCTTTAAGTGCTTTTCACAGGTACTGCACCTGCACTTCCTGTGTTCTGTTTGGAGAGAGAATGAAACAAACTTGCAAATTGTCCCTTTTTTGTTTGTTCGTTTGTTTTTGTATGTCTTCATTCCTGGGCAAACAAACAATCCATATCCAAGGAGAACTTAATATTAACAAACTAGCAATATACGTGTCACAAAACAACGCATCACTGCATGTGTTACTGGGATGGAAACAACAAATTAATGGTGTTTGATACCCATCCCTGATAAACCAGGGTCAATCGAAATGAAAATTAAATTATCATGGTAAATATCCACATCGTATGCCAAAACAGTTTCAGAAGGAAGTTAAATCCAAATTCTCACAATACGATGAACAAAGGCTTTCTTCTTCTTCTTCTTCTTCTTCTTCTTCTTCGTCTTCTTCCAACATCATCTCAAAATTGCCCGACTTTGTTTGAGTCCATTTTTATGATATGAGTCTTGTCAAACTGGCTAAAGGTAACTATAGCTATCAGATCATATCCAACTAACCTTGTGTGTATTAAAAAAAAAATCCCTTTCAATCAGTGTAATTGAAGTAAATCTAATTTGAGCTACCATGTTTTTTTTTATTAGAATGGAAGACTATTCTTAATCATGAAGGCTCGTGTCATGAGCCTTCATGGAATCGACAGAGCCTTGATTATCTTATTCTTCATTTTTCTTCAACGGTCACAATTACTTCCACGTTCTTGTGGGGTTGGCCGGGTGAAGTTTTTGGCCCAAGCCTTTCACGAACCGACTGGCCAGGCCCTGACGTTCCACAAATTAATTATAGTCCATGGGCCAGAAGAGATGACGGTACCACATGTGGGAATGGGTATGGGGTGGGTGGGGGTGGGGGGGTGTATAACGGCACTAATTTCGTTCAATTTTCCCTTTTCCAGCGCATTACCTCTTTTGCGCATTAAATGCCACTGCATGCCCACTCCCTATGGCACAGTTAGCTATGGTCTGGTGTTTTTAACTTATGAAAAGACTTAAATGAAATGTGCATGCCCCAGAATATTTTTGAAATGAAACTAGACCCCAGATTATATCTATGTCCTGTATATGTATGTGTTTCATTTAACCACCAGACAGCATTGATCTCCATGTGTATTCTTAATCACAAGGAGAAGCTGATTCCTGTTCAATATTTATTGGCAACAAAGGCAGGTGCATGACCTTTTTTAATTTTTAATTTGTAAATGGCACAACTATAATTTCACATCATGATGATATAGACACAGTAAGGGATGTAATGATACAAGGGTGAGAAGCCCCGTTTTTAATTTGCTTGTTGCAGATATATGCAAGCTTGATTTCAGATCCCAACATTTTAGTAATCAAGTATGTCAAATCAGAATTATCATATTTAAGGGTGCTTGAATGAAAATGGACACGAGTGAGACGAGCAATACGTTGCCATCAAAGCGACTGTGCATGATTTGCCTCATTCATTGCTGTGGCCAGGAAGCAGACTCAAAGCCAGTTTCCCCTCAAAGTTTTGACTCGTGGAACACTTCGCTGAATGCAGCCCGAATAAGAAAATGTGCTCCAATGTTGGACCTGACGAAAGACTTAACTGATGGAGAAATCCCACCAGTTTACTCTTGTCAAAAATGCCGCAATATCTTCACGATGAAGAGACTTCTTAATGCTGTCGGCACAAAACAGGAAAAGACGTGAGTGAGAAAATATTGCCAGTTCTAGGAAATCATCCAGGGAAGGATCAAGCGCAGGCATCTAGAGTTTATGAGGCAGAATGCATATTTTGTCAGAACGCCAACACGTTTCTTCACCTGCAGAAAGCAAGAAAATCCATTGTACAATGCCAAGAGCTGTGAGCAGACAGCAGCATCATAAATGGACAGTAGATTGCTGACTATTGTCAGCAGAGACCTTGTAGCAGCAGAAGGACACTATCATCGGTTGTGCTATAGATCCTGCACAATGGAGGAAAAGCCTGCCAGCAGTGCGACACGTGATGAAGACCACAATGATGAAGCTCAGTATGAGACGGCTCTAAGTCATTCATACAATGAGATATTCCTCTTTTTCAGGAATGACCTTTTCACCAACTCCCGAGTGATAGCGATGGCCGATCTCACATTTAAATTGGTCAGATGGATGACATCTCTTGTCAGTGAACTTGTGAAGAACTTCTTTAAGAAGCACCTCAACCAAAGGCTGAAAAGTGAGTTTGGTGTAGCCCGAGACAATGAGAAAGTCTTCGCCAATGAGAAAGGGAAACTACTTCTCTATCCTGACAAGTTGTCAATAACTGAACTTGCCAAGGCCAACCAGATGCTTAAAGTAGAGCTGCAGACCCTGAAATCTCTCACTGCAGAAGATGTTATAACAAAGGCAGCCCTTCAGGTGAGAGCAGATGTCAGAAAGCAATATTTTCCCCAGGCCTGGCCACTACTGGTAGTGGAAGCAGAGGAGAGTGGACCCATCATCCCAATCTGTCACCATCTTTCTACAATATTTGCTTCCAGGTACCGAGGACAACAGCCAAGCATCCCAAAGTGTTCAATGGCTTGTATGCTCATTTGGTCATGACTTGATATGTGCTATCACTCATGGCAAGACAAAGCCACCCAAACACATCATTCTGCCATTTGCATTCAAGTCTCTGACTGGGAATGTCGAGCTCATACTGACCCTCAACCATCTTCGCCACAGTGTATCCTACGCCCACCATCCTACTTCTAGATGGAAGAGATTGACACAGCCCTGTGTCTGCAGAAACTCTCAGTGCCAAAATATTAATTTATTTAGTTATTCATATGCAGCCTGTGGCTGCTTGGCTGCATCATTTTCTGGGTGCACGGCTGTGCCACTGATGCACTTCGCCTTTGTTACCAGGAAGCTGGTACTCATTTTGCCAACCTCGGAAGAAAGATGACAGGGGCTTGAACTCAAGACCCTTGGATCTCAAGCCAGCCACCTTAACTGTTAAGCCAACACCAAGCTTCTGTCAAAAGATGGTGTTGCCCTTCCAGCAAACACCCATCCTGGAGATTTCACTTCCCGAGCCTGGAACAACATTGACTGACTTGAGGAGACCAGCATTGCTGAGAGGACATCCCACAGAGGCAACGTAATTGCTATCCAAGCCATGGCAGTTAATGTGCAGCCAGCTAAAACCTTGCCTCCTGTTGACAAGACAAAGAAGAGAAGCATCAGGTACTTCACCACTGATGCTGCCCACATACAAGGTTAGGAAAAGGGTGGGGCCATCGCAAACTGAGGGCATCGAGGTTGACTCTGCCTTTGTCCTGCCTGTGAGATTATGGCCTGAATATCAGAGGAAGAAGACCAATCAATCAGCAGCTGGACTGCTTCAATGTCCTGACTTGAGGTGGCATTACAGTCCTTGATCAGGACAACTATCTACCCACCATCAATGCTCCTGAAACACAAATGTTGACTGTCAAAGAAGTTCTGAATCACTCACTTGGGGTAATGCAATGCTTAGAGCTGTCCAAGATCGAATGTGTAATGACCAGGCATTGTACGCAAAGGCTACCGAGATAATATGGAAACATTCTGAGAACTAAATGTCTCATAGGGGTGGGTGCATTAAACAGCTGATGACCACTACTAAGCTACCTCTCAGCAATGGTTATCATAGCAAAATATGTGCCATAGACTTAGACGAATTATAAAATCATAGTTAGACTTTAGCTCATCAGTGGGATACAAAACGTAAACTGTTCAGCCTGGCAGAGGTATGCACTTCCACCGAGTGCCGTTGTACTATTCTTATGCTTTTCTCCTCTTATGCCGCCAACATAGTCCGTCAGTTTTACGCTGGAATTGACAACTACATTGATATACATTTCAGCAACAGAGTTGCTTTCATCGGATGGAATGACTGCAAAAGATGTGAAAAAGGACAAAACCTGTCTTGTGGAGAAAATTGAAATTAGCTCCCCTTTCGCACTTTTGAACCAGTTGTTGATGATATAAAATATACAAATGGATTTGTGAGCTTTTCAAGAATTCCTAAATCATTGCAAATGTTTTTGACATTGCATTTTCTTCTCTTGAGCTAATGTTCCAATCAAGGTCATCAGTAATTAATGCCTTGCACTAAGAGTTGTGAACTTCTCAATTTTTAAATAATAAAATGTTTATGAATGAAACTTGGGACTCCTGTTTTTCAAAAAAAAAATCTTTTTTTTCTACTGCTGTTTATCTTGGAACCTTTTAATGCAAATGCAATAAACATCTCAAGTCATTTGATGTTACAATTCAACCAATCTATATGATCGTTATATATGAAGAAGTTCATTTCCCAAGTCACCTCTTATGTTTCAATTTCTCTTCGTTAAATAGGGCTCATACTTTGGCTCCAGAAGATTACAAGACATCTTTTTACCTTGCTCTTCAGCTTGCGATCTCACGACAGGTATGACATTTTATTAACAGGGTTACATTCCTTATTTTGGTGGGATTTCGCATTCAATGGTAGAAACAATTTGTGAGCGAAGATGCTGTCAGCAGTGGGGAATATAATCATTTAATTAAGGCAAATATGACAGTGGAGACAAAATCGAGTATATAGTATAATTGTGACTTTTCTCCATGTGAATATTCAGGATTTCTCCATGCCAGATCACCGATTAACCTGATAGAAGCCCAAATCGGGCAAGGTTTAAGACCAAAACAGACCGCTTGCAAGTGACTCGTCACTTACATGTCACGTGGCAACTTTTCACGCGACATGGAAGTGGTCGAAAAATTTTGATAAGATGTAACAAAACACCAGACACAAGCGGGAAGCTGGCGAGCATCACACTGCAGCCAGGATTATTCAGGGACCCTTTGTTTGCTGCATCGTCAAGTGCTGCCACTCAAAAGTTTCCACGTCCTGATATAATTTTCAGTCTGGTGAGTTTTCCCTCCCAGCCTCCTTGTTGTGCTCTGACCGGAGAAACGTTCCTTGCTGCCAAAGCGGCACACCACAAGGATTATACACTCGGCCCACTACTGACCTGACCAACTAATGTTAGCAGAAGGACACCCAGTTTAGCGTCCTTCCAAGGGACATTGCACTTTGTGATGTAACACCCTGCCTGGTGTGCCGATGACCTGACCCTGGGTACCCCTGCACACATGCAAAATTTGGTATGGATTGACCCAGTCATACAGGTGGAAATTATAAATCGATTTCTCACCCTCGCAGGGATTCAAACGAGTTGCGAGGTCCGTCTAAAAAGTAACGGGACTGACTTCACAGAAATTTTATTCCAAAAAATATATTGAAATC
>CM068955.1:177749779-177763988 GCA_035128595.1 Eptatretus atami | reverse complement strand
TCATCGATACCATCAAAGGTTTCAGTCCATTCAAGGATATTTATTTTTTCCTTTACATCCTCCAACTTATTTGTAATTAAATTTATCTGCTTATTTGTTTTATTTACTTTTACCCCGGTTATTTCTTCAATAAGACTTATTTGATATTTCTCACATTCTTTATGTTTCCCATTTAAATACCAAGGCTGATTACATCTCCACTCTTTGGTTTGGTTATTTCTTGGTTCTATCATTTATAAATCAGGAAAAAGACACCCCAAAACACTTATACTTATAACCATAAGGGATACTCTGATTCCATTCACTAAAATATATCTTTTATCATCAAAAGCTCCTAATGCTTTCTTATTTACCTCCTCTGTATATAATTGATGTTTATAACTTCTTATTGTATTCATTTTTCTGTACTCTTCCTTCTTTAAGGTTAAACAGTTGTAACCAGAGGGGGAGCACTCGGTAGAGTGCAAAACCTCCGCCGCCAATACTGCTGGGTCACTTAAGTGAACCTGATATCCTATTCATTGTAGGTCAAAACGGATCAGACTCTACTGAACCACGATTGAATAAACTAAACTACATCGACGCGCATGTAGAAATGCCCAAAAAAAAATTAAAAATATTTTCAAATTAAATCGAAATTTTTTTGAAAAAAAGTTGCAAAATTTTGTTGTTTTTTCTCCACAAATTTATTTATTTTTGGTTGGAAATCACTTAAAACATGTAGAAATGCAAAAACAAAAATTCAAATATTTTTTCAAAATGGCCACCATAGCGGCCATATTGGACTTTGGACCGAGTCCAAAGTCTAATGCATGATCCTTGGACCATACCTAATCCCCCCACCAAGTTTCGTCGAAATCCGTCCAGGAGTTTTCCGTAATACTGTTCACAAACAAACAAACAAACAGGGGTGAAAACAGTAACCTCCGTCCATCTTCGATGGCGGAGGTTAATAATGTTTAAAGTTTATTGTTTCCTTGATTATATTTTTCTTTATTCCCTTTAGCTTCTTTCACACCTTTCAATGTTATTATTATCAATATACGTAAAAGCATAAACTTTGATCTCAAACCCACAAATTCACCCATGACCTTTCCACCCAACTCATCCTTAAACTTACCAATAACACTTTTATTCTTTAATGAAAACAACATACCATCAGACTTATAATTACTTGTTCTTACATATCAATATTATCAATCATATCCTCATATACATCACTTGTCTTAATTTCTAATATAAAACTATCTGTATCCATATATATAAATGACACATTAGCCTTATACTTTGATTTTAAATTATTATAGTAATAGTCATACATTAACACTTTGACAAGTCAAGAATTGATGTTCCTATATAAATAGGTTTATCCATTTCAATACTCTCTTTTTCAAATGAATAGCACAAAAGTTCTCTGAAAACACCCCCGCTCGTTCAAAACTTGGTCTATTAATTAACTTTGAAGCCTGTTTTTCAAGATGGAGAAAGTCTTATGTTTTGTCGATTCCTAACATTTTCCATAGTCTTTCCAAATACAACATTATTCATTAATTTATAAAAGTCCTTCTCAAAATCTGTTTTTGCTTCTGTTCTCCTTTTTGTATTAAAATCAATATATTTCTTTAACCAATGACTTTGTTTAAATTTCAAAATTCGATGAATTTTTCTCACTCTCAACCCAGCAGATAAATATTGTCTCAAGTTCCTTTGATGTAAAACATAACTTTTTTATCATTTAATGTTGTAAGTAGTTTTTCTGGAGATTTACCTTTTATATTAAATGACTGTTGGTAATCACTTAACCATTCTTTTCTTGGACTTTCTTTATCAAGGCCATAAGGTTGGTCTTTATGTTTGTTATGAAGTTTTTCTGGATATTTTAAATCAACCTCAAAATAATATCCAACTTCAGCTTCATCAATTCTTTTTGAGAGGAGATAACAATGTCAAGTAAAACTTTTTCATAATGTTTTTCTTTAACCCATTTAAGTTTTCCATAAGGTAAAGATTGAGATATAGCCCACCCATACAAATTGTTAGCATCATAATACATCAGGTAAGAGTTGTCCTCATTCTTATTATAATCAGGAAGATATTTGTTATTTACTTTAGCATATCTCTTGGAACATACTTGAGATATTCCTCCTCTTTTAGCCTTCTCCATCATTAAAAGCATATCTATATCACCGTATAATTCCAAATTTTGTTTTGTCATTTTTTAACATAGAACTCCAAGACAAGCCCGGGGCTGTGTAATAGTGAACGGGGTCTAATCCATAAGAATTTTTATTGATGACAGACTGTTCTAAAAGTTTCAAACACATCAACCAATAACAATACATCAGTTTTAAGAAACAATCATGATATTCTCCAAGATTTTTTCTATTAAACTTCTCCCAAATAGTGGGGCAACTTAGCTAAATATAGCATAACAATTGTGCATTTTGTGAGGAAAGCACCAAATTTGGCACACTAGTAGCCTATCATTTATGAACAGATTTGGATATTGGGCCATGTCAAATTCAGACGCTGATGGCTGTTGCAGCCATTTCCACTGCCATCAAAAATTTTGAGATGGCCAATATCCAAATCTGTCATAAATGATAGGCTACTAGTGTGCCAAATTTGGTGCTTTCCTCACAAAATGCACAATTGTTATGCTAAGTTTCCCCACTAAAACCTTTTTAGCTTGTGTATAATCTCTATCAGAAATATGTTTTATTTAACTTTCCATAGAAACTTTCTGTTGAAGGAAGTTGTGTTTCTATCTCTCTCTTTTTTTTTACAATGGAAAAACAATTTACTACAATCTCAAAATGATATGTGGATCAGGAGGTGGTCAGACAAGAGCATTAAGAGAAGTTTATCATTTTATCTCTGCTCAACGAAGATACTGAAACCAAGAACCAGGTTCCAAGTTATTCTTTGTGAATGTTATTAGAAAATTAAGTTATTTCCTAAAGTAGAACATGGGCAAATATTCGTTGGTTCGCTCTTTGAGTATAATGAAAATATGAAAGGACTGTGATTATGTTGGGGGAAGAAGTGCTTTAATCAGCAAGTCTCAATCTTTCATTTTCTTGTACGGGAGGAAGGGGATAGGTGGGGAGGAAGTGTCTCCCATTTTGAGGTTTTGGGGCTTGGGTCAGATAGTTTTCCCCTTTTTCCCATTCATTTGAATGGGTGTCCCAGAAGAAACATTTATCATCTACTGATGCCAGACCGCATCGAAAGCTTGCAATATGTCCAGGGACATGGCTCTGATCTCATGTTTGGCGTTGGGACCTCCATCCATTGTTGGGAAAGCAGAAGCAGCATGTCCAGGGTCGAGTGACCTGGTCTGAATCCAAATTGATGGTCGTAAATCAAGCTATTGGAGAAGAGGAAGGTTTGATGTCGGAAGCGATGATGGATACCATGACCTTGATGATGATTGGGAGCAGGCCGATTGGTCTGTAGTTTCAGGGATAAGTTTTTGCACCTTTTTTATGCACAGTGGTCATGTTTGCTGATTTGCGAGCAGATGGCAGATGACTTTGAGTTTCTGAGAGCATGAATAGAACAGAGAGAGGGTGAGCAAGAGCAGCAGAGCAGGTTTTTCGGACATGATGGCTGATGCCATCTGGACCGGTTGCAGAATCTGAGTCGAGGTTTGACAGCAAGCTCTCTAACTTGTCAGGATAAAAGGATACAGAGTCCAGGAACAGCTGGGTGTCACTGGGTAAGGTGGCTCCAGAAAGCGATGCATTTGGGACACAAGATTTACAAGCAAACACAGAGTTTAGGCATTCAGCCTTTTTGCATGCAGTGTCATCTGTGCAGCCATTTGAGGTAAGAGAGGGCATGGAGAGGGAACATACACCAGAAATAGACTTAAACGGACTCCACCAGGACTTGGAGGAGTGAGACAGGTTTGAGAGGTCAGACGTGAGATTAGAAAGATGTTGTTTCCTGGCTCTCCTGAGGATAGACACAGTTTTTCTGAGCTTTGTGGAAGGAAATGAGATTGCCTTCAGTGGGATTTGCCTTCCATGAGGTGAAGGCAAGTTGTTGCAGGACAACAGCCTCGCCACGAGCTTCATTGTACCATGGGCGGAAGGACAGGTAAGACAATTGAAGACGAGATGAGATAAATCTGTGCATGGAGAGAGCAAATTTCTTTGAAAGAATTCCCAGGATGAGTTGATGTCAGTGAGAGTTGAAATGGGAGACCGCTCTAGAAGTTTGAGGCTGCTTGAAGACCCTGCCAATCGGCCTGAGTGAAATGCTTGACTCGTCGGCACTGAGGTGGTTCTCTCATAATGGCCAGAGTGATGACCATTTCAACGAGCATATGGTCAGATGAACCGATTGGAGCAGAAGAATAACAGCAGACATTTTCTTGGCAATTGGTCAAAAGCGAATCCAGAAGAGATGGAGTGCTGTTGGCTGAGATCTGGGTCAAGAAGTTGACAGGTTGAGTCGGTCCCAATGAGTCGCATAAATCCTTTTCCGAGGTGGGATGGCAGGTGAGAGGTACCCACACCCAGCCAACTGGCATGATGGCAATTGGTCACTACATATGAGGAAGAGAAAGTTATGATGAGTGGATCGCAGTTGGTCCATTTTTTTTGGCGAGCGAGATGTAAACGGAATCATCACTGTTTGGTGGACTGCACAACACATATAAACAAGGGTTGGGAGCGGAGGGGAAGCCATAGCCAGAGGTGTTCCTGGGGTTGTGGAGGAAAGAGGGCATGCATGGAGAGTGAGGAATAGAGTTTTTGATAAAGAGAGCAACTCCACCACCAGGATGAGGCTCAGGTCGATCAGACCAGAGGAAAGAGTAACCAGGGAGAACAACTATATGCCTGGTGTTGGCTTAATGGTTTTGGTGGTGAGCTTGGGATCCGAGGATCCTGAGTTCAATTCCTGCTAGGCTGTTGAATTAATACCAGGTGGGGTTGATTCTGCCTGTCATCCTTCCGAGGCCGGCAAAATTAGTGCCAGCTTGCTGGTATCCTGTATCGGAGTGGCGACCCGTCCAGGATTGTACACAATAGCCAAGGAGACTGCTTTAGGCAGCACCAACACTCTGTCCAGAGTATGGTCCCAATGGACGGATGCATGGATGGAGAGCAACTAAGGAGTCAGAGACTTCCTGAAGGAGGAAAGTTTTTGTTAAGCAGATTGTCTGGTTTGTCAGTGGCAACCTGTATGGAGAGATGAGTCAGGTTAGAGCGAAGGTCCCAGATGTTTGAGGTCCACACTGTTGAGGAATAGTGGGAGTGGGGGGGGGAAGAGGTTTTGCATGCAAGGGAGGGGGTTTAGGGGAGGGTAGGACAAGGGAGGAGAGGTGGAGGTAGGGAGAGTTGTTGACGGTGTGGGAGATTGCAGATGAGCTCGGGGAGAGGGTCAGATTGGGAGGAGGACAAAGGGCTTGGTGGTGAAGGGATGAGTCACAGTGGGGAGTAATAAGAGAGGGGGCAAAGGGAAGTGGGAGATTGGAGGAGGTGGAGGAATGAGATGGAAGAGAGAGTGTTGGGGAATGATGCAGCTTTGAGAAGGGGGTGTCGGGGTGGGGGGGGAGATTTGAAAGGGAGGAACGAGGGGGGAGACTTGAGGGAGAAAGGTGTGGGGGAAGCTTTTGAGAAAGGTGAGGGGGAAGAGAGTGAAGTTTGCTTTGAAGAGGGAGGAGGCGGCTGAATTGAGAGCCAAGCTTTGAGAGGGAGGGGAGACGGTGAGAGCAGGCATGGTCATGGGGGAGGAGGAAGGAGGGAGGAGTTGGGAGAGGGGAAGGATGAGACTGGGTGGTGGAATCGTAAAGAGAGGAGCAGGCGAGGGGAGGAACAAGATTTGAGGGGGTGGGAAAAGGTGTGCTGAGAAGAAGGAGAGAGCATGTTTCAGATGGAGGAGTGTACTGAATGAGAGAGAGTTATTTGTTCGGTTGGAAGAGAGCCTAAAAATGTTTGAAAACCATACAGTTTGGGATACCAGAGGGGGAACTGTTAGTTAGGCAGAGGGCACTGGAGAGATGGATGCTAAGAGAGGAGGAAGGATGGGAGGAGTAAGGAGGGGGTATAACTGATAACAGGGAAGGAGTGAGGAGGAGGAGGTAGATTTAAGGAGGTGGGATGAATTTGCACTGAAGTTTGATTTTAAAAAAGAACATTTAATAATGGAAGATGAACAAGCATTGCAAAATGGGATGTTTTTTTTTTAATTTGTAGGTCAGAGATATGTTTAAATACATTGGAGGATGGACGGAGTTCAGAAGAATTGAGAGAATGGAGGAAGGAAGCATTGTAACAGGTGGAATTTTTTGACACAGGATGAAAGAAAGGTTGAATTGAAATGAAGTTTTTGAAGAAGAGCACAGCAGTTTTTTTTTGTTTGTTTGTTTTTTAAGATTAGGGAAGGGGGGGGGGCAAGAGTAAAGGTTAGAGTTTGAAGAAAAAAGTCATGAAAGTGAGTGGTGAATACCTTCACGATCAAAGTCGGATTGGAAATGTGGAAAGGGAAGAAGAAGAAGGAAGAGGAAGAGTCCATACAGGAAGTCACGTGGTTACGGGAGGGAAAGGTGAGAAGGGAAAAGATTCCTATATTTTTTGGTTGTTGTTGTTTTTTTATTATTTTATAATTTAAGACATGAAACAGATGGTATAGTTGGGAGGAAATTGAAGGAGTCGTGGAGGTATAGTGGAGAAAATAAAAACTGAAGGTGATAAGGAGAAAATGCAACAACAAAATCGTGAACACAGATGGGAAGAAGAACGGTTGACCTCAAGGAAACCCAATATGAAAAGATTGATGAATACTCAACCAATTAGCACAAGTTTTATCACAAAACCGAACTGGAAACGCACAGTAAACATGAAGATAATAAAATAACAGTAAAAACACAACAAAAACGACCGAAAAACTCATCTTTGAAAAAGTCGGCAGAGGCCCTGAAGAGAACCACCACCATTGCTCAAGAACCGGAACCGGAACCGGAAGTCTGAATTGAACCGGAAAAAGTGAGATACCAATCCAATTGATACCGATGAAGTCCCCAGGAAAAATGGTTGTGTATAACGTAGTAAAATAGATTGAATGCGACATGTTACTCGGTCCATAACTCATTAATTTCATGTCGTAGAGAGACATGTCGGGCCTCGTTAGATTCGGGGGGGGGGGGGGGCAGTCCTGGTTTACGCTGCTGTGGACCCATGGTGCGAACATTTATTACTTCCTGTTCAGGTTATTTAAATACCAATTCAGTTGACACCGATGATGTCCCTAGGAAAAAGGGTCAACTGCATACGTACTAAATAGATCGAGCGCGGGATGTTATTCGGTCCATTACTCATCTATCCCGTGTTTGTTTTATCAAAGCGGGGTTGTATCAAAGGGGGACGTCTTGGTACTCGGTCATCACTGCGAGCAGTTAGGAAGTGGCAGTTCCAGTTAAATTGAGAAAGGGAAAGATGTGTTTCAGTCTAAAAGATGTTATTGTTGGGTCCAACACAGAAGATGAACAAAATGAAACTAAGCTTTGTAACATGGCATGCTTTCCATCAATAAAAAAGGCCCATAATTTTGGACTATTCTGGTTGGAAGAGCAAAGGCAAAGAAGCAGAGATTTGCAAGGAATGTTTGAACAATTGTGTTCAGTTGCGCATTGATGGCTTCCTGAAGAGGCATGAAATAAACTGAAATTTCACGAGACGAAACGCAGGAGGAGAAACCGGACAGGAGAGAGTGAAAGTAGAATGGGTGAGGTGGCTGGGTGGGGGAACGAATGTAAATTAGTGAACTTGACATCCATGGTAAATATATCAAGTGATTTGGAATGCAAGGATAGGAAATTTCATTTGCGTTTGGAATGATCCAGTCAGAATGGATATGCTGGAAAAGACCACATCGATGTTTCGCTGGGTGAACCCTGCCAAGAGCCGAATGATGAACACTCAGAAGACACTGCAATGCCCACGGATTACTTGGGGATAGATTTTTAGGAGGAGGGGGAGGAGGAGGATGAGGAGGAGGAGGAGGGTGGCTTGGTGACTAATGAAGTATTAATACATCTCGTTACAGGGTGAGGTAGTTGCTAATTAATGCATATTGCCCAGGCAGTTGACATTTAATGTAGTGCACACACAATTTTGTGAAAACGATATTGTATGTTTATCCAATGATGCAACGATAACGATTGTGTTCCGTGTGTTTTTAGCCTGCTTTTCACAAAGGTGAAGCTTGAGGCTTTGTGCAAAGGCCCCGATGAGGCCCTACTTTCATGTAAGCACATGCTGCAAATTTGGAAGGCTTGCTACAGCCTCAGCAACCCCAGGTCAGCACGCATGATCTGTCGTGTCCACTTGTCCTCTTCCTTCGTCTACACTTTGCCCTTGCACATTATTTTGTGTCCATCACCTGTTTGTGATACGTCTGATTTTCTTCCTTCCCTTTTTCCACACAGTGATTCTGGCCAAGGAAGCAGCTTGCTCGATCGAGCAACAGCTGAAAAGCGACATCAACAGTTTATGAACCTTCCAGACTTCAGTGACCCAGAAACAGGTAAGCCTCCTCAAGATCTTGGTGGGGTGATGGCCCAACTGCTGCATTACCTATGTGTCTGTAATGAGAGAGATTAGTACAACTTGACACAGTTTTTATTCCACCAATTAATATCATGGACTTCTTCTTCACCTTAGTGTATGAATTCTCTTGATTACTGCAGGATATCATGTTGGGAGCTGTACCTTTTATGCCCTGCTGCAGGCAGCTTAATGATAACTGGAGGAAAACGGTTACAACTCGAACGGCTCTCGACCGAACGTAGAGCGAATACCTCTGCCAGGCTGCACAGTTTTAATTTTGTATCGTGCTGATAGACCAGATCTAGATCCAGTCCTTAACAATCACGTGCTTTCGATACGGTCTGGCACCCCGCCCTGCTCACCAAACTCTCTTCATATGGTATCCAGGGCAATCTCTCCTGTCGCAGTCAACGTGTGGCCCGAAATAGAATTGTCTCATCCCCTCTTCCTGTCCAGGCTGGAGTTCCTCAAGGCAGCATTCTGGGCCCTGTTCTTTTTCTGGTTTTCATCAATGATCTCTCCGACTCTCTGGAAAATCCTCTTTATCTCTTTGCTGATGACTCCACCCTCTGCCGTACCATCTGTCATCCCTCAGATCGGAAAGCAGCAGCTTCTTCGCTCCCAACAGATCTGGATAAAATCGCAAGCTGGTCCAACACGTGGAACATGTCTTTCAACCCTGACAAATCTCACACTCTCACAACGTCTCTCCGAAAGGACCGTTTGGACCCCCCCCCCACCCCCAATCTACTTTCTCAACAATCCTCTTGAAGAAGTCCTTTCATTCAAGCTTTTCGGTCTCACTATCTGCCATGATCTTTCCTTGGAAAACCACATTTCTAAATTATTCCAAAATAATGTCACTTTACGTCTTGATATCAGATTTGATTGTACCTACTATTAAACAGGAGTATCCTTGAACATGTTTACACTGCACATGTCTGTTTGTATCAAATAAAGTAACAGGCACGATGGATAGCGATTATGAATAATCATACTACTTGCATGTTTTGAATCGTTTTGTCCTGATTCAATGCACAATGTACGATTTGCATTTCAATGTTGTGAAATGTCAGTTCATCATTTTGTTCTTCACGGTATTTCTTGGCTTGTTATTTTTAAAGGAACATCTCGTATGTGTCCATAACTATCAGTAATATTTGATTCACACGAGTTATAATTTACGTCACTCGCAGAGTACCCACCCCACAGGCGATCTTGTTCCAAGCATGCAACGCGTTCTTCTGACACATACCTTTATTTGGACGGTGTATAGGCAACCGACAGCTCTGTATACGCAAAAAAGAAATAAAACCAGGTTATGTGCTTGAAGCAAAAATATACCTACTGCTTATAATTCAAAACACCTCACAGCACTGCAAAATGTAGGGACAGGAATACTGCACTGTAAATGGTGGAGACTTGTAATACTCTTCCCCACCTGGAGAAGGCGCGACACGATACACATTTACATCGAGAATTTGCGTCCCCTCTTCTTCCCCTCCAAAAACCAGCAGCAATGATAAATACACCCCTATACATTAATTGGGGTCATGCTGATCCTGTGTAGCAAGTCTGGATGTAATCGGCCCAGAACTGCAGGAGGAGTAGCGCGACAAAACAACAAACACGGGTCTGTCAATTATAGTAAGGATTACCAAAATTGAGGACATTCAATGACCGACATTTTGTTTTTGTAACAATATTGTTTTTTTAATGCAAACATAAATCAAGACGTATCGTTCCTGAAAAGTTTGTTTGTGTTCATGCACAGGGTCGTCGAGATGTCTGTGACCTCCATTTAAATCAATAAAACTTTATATTTTTGCATACCAATGGGTGTTATGTAATGTAAAAGTGGCAGACATAAACTTTATTAAATACCGTTATTGCAAATATTTACACTGCCCTTATTAAGGGTCCAGTAAGTGTGTATGAGAACCAGCATTTTCTTTGCATTGGATGATTCAACACCATGTCCGGTGAGGAACGTTATGCAACATTGCCAGGTCCACTTGTAGAAATGATAGAGAAAAGTTTTTTCTTTTAATGTTGGGGGTCACAAGACATCTGGACCACCCTGTACATTACATTGTGCCTTTAAAATTATTGTGACTTTAAAAAGTCTAACAAAATGGACTGTTTGCAAATTAATTTCAATGTCTAGTAAAGTAAAATAATTTTTAAAAACATTTAATTTTGGCATTTATTTCAATTTCTTGTCCCTAAAAGTATGTGAAAAATGGTAACCAATTACATTTTTGAAAAATCTAAAAATAAAGTTTTTTTTTTAAATTCCTCCACCACCGGAGGCATTGACAAATGAACCACTGAAGGGATGTTTTTTTAAACCAAACTTAGTGCAAAGGTGTATTATGACACAAAGACGAACTCATAAAATTTTGGGGTCAAAGATCATGTGACCTTTGTCTGAAAGTATCACATTTTCTTGCTGCGATAACTTGTGAACGAACCACTGAAGGGATTTTAACTAAACTTGTCACTAATTGGATTTTTGGATTTTAACTTTGGATTTGGATTTAAAATCATTGGATTTTAACTAAACTATGAACTGATTATATTTTGGGTTCAAAAGGTCAAAGGCCT
This sequence comes from Eptatretus atami, assembly GCA_035128595.1. Classification (NCBI taxonomy): domain Eukaryota; kingdom Metazoa; phylum Chordata; class Myxini; order Myxiniformes; family Myxinidae; genus Eptatretus; species Eptatretus atami. Next base: position 177,752,820 of record CM068955.1, on the reverse strand, counting down.
AAGGTTAGGTGTCCTTTAATTGAAATATCTGTATTGCTACAATAACTAGTTACGTAGAATATTGGGGGGATCCATAGCTAGACTGTGGTAACTGTAGTATGGTCTGTGTGTTTCGAGTTGGTTCGATTGCCATGTAACAGGGATCTGTCAGAGTAAGTCGTTTGTTCCACATGATGCTGATGAGGCAGTGTATGTAATTTATAGACGGTACAGACAGAGTAAGGTTGTAAAATATCTGACATTCCGTGAGGTGAGGAATTGGAAGTTTCAAGGCACATTAAAGCAGCTCGAAAGGATGATCACGATCTGTCTGGCCAATGGGTGCGAGCCATAGCTGCGAAATTGGCTGTGAAGACCAGAAGACTGTTTTTTGTTGTGGCCGCCCCATGGCCTGGACTGCCCGGAGTATGGACCTCCCACAATAATCGGGAAACCAATGACGGCCCGTGGCAGGAAAAGGCGGTCCCAAAGTATGGAGGGTGGGCCAGAGGACCAGGGGTAGAGGAAGGAGGTCGACACAGAGTCATGGGGACTGGAGCTGGAGACTCATGTAGAGTTGGAGGCTGTTGCTGAGCTTCTTTCAGCCATAAATCATCTCTCGTCTTATCTCCGTTTGGCCATCATCTTTTCTCTTCTGGTCTTCCACCGCATCATTATCTTCTGCCGTCTTCAACCGCATCATCTTCTTCTTCTCTGTTCAACCGGATCATTCCTGTGACACTGCCCATCCTGAGCAGCACTTTGCCTGTATGCCAGCGACCTGCATATACCATTTGCTTTGTGCGATCCAAGACCTCGCTTGCCGCATTGTTCTTTGTGTGAATCGGAATTGTCGCCACCTTAGCGGGGTATATCTATTATTCCTGTGCATAAGTTTGCATGCCCCCTCATTCCTATTTGTCTCCGTTGATCGCTTGGTTCGTACTGTTTATGATAGTGTCTTGTCTACCCTCTTCCCTTTACTTTTCTTTGCAAATCAGCCCTTTAAATGGTAAGAAAATATGTTCGAGCCATCTGCTTCCCATGCGTGTGCCGTCAATCTCGGCTCATTTGGGCGACCTTGGGGAACGAACGACAAAGAACGGTAAAGGATGATAATTGAATGCAGTGCCGTAAGAGACCGTTTTGCCACTTCCCGGGACGAAAGGTCCCAGTGCTGGGGCATACTGTGTCAACAGAGCTTCAGACGTGATATTATAACCACCTAAAGTGATTTTAACCACACTTGACACACGTATAGACTGTAATACAAAGGTGAAGGCATTAGATTTGGATTCAAATCATCGAAGGTAAAAAAGGACATGTGCCTTTTTAATTGAAAATCATTTTGTTACCACAATAACATGTCATCCACTGAAGGGATTTTAGCCAAGCTTGACACAAGTATGGACTGCAATAAATAGATGTACTGATTCAATTTTAGATTAAACAGGTCAAGGGTCATGTGTCCTGTGAAAATCATTTTGCAGACCATAACTCGAGTTAGAAGCATCTGATGTTGCCTTTCTTCTACTTATCTGTCTTTTTCCCTCTCGCACACACTCTCTCAGGTGACCATTAATTTTTCATGTGACCTATAATTGAGATCAAATGTAATCGTGGGTTGACATATAATGTGGGTGGAGGCATATCCCTTGACGCATATGCGTCAAATTCTACTTTCGAGTTTATGCCTCTGCTGACGAAGTCACCGGAGGCATTATGTTTTGGGGTTGTCTGTCCATCTGTGTCTCCATGATAGGTTTTTCGTTGCCGTGGTAACTTAAGAACAGCTGAAGGGATCCAAGTCAAACTTAGTAAAAGTATGTATAATGATGCAAAGATAAATTGATTAGATTATGGGGTCAAGAGGTCGAAGCTCAGACGTCTGGTTCAGTAAAAATTCTGTTACCGAGCGAACTGGTGAACCAGTGATGAGATTTTGACCAATCTTGTTACGAGTATGTATAATGATGCAAAGATGAACTGATTAGATTTCGACATCAAGAGGTCAAAGATCAGAGGTTGTGTCAGGTGAAAATGTTATACTTAAGAACAGCTGAAGGGATTTAAATTAAACTTGGTACAAGATCGAAGCACTTGCCTATCCATCCATCCATTGGGACCATACTCAGTGCAGAGCGTTGATGCTGCCAAAGCAGTCTCTGTAACGAACTCAAGCAGACTCCATTGAGCAGGAAGTGGAAACTGCATTTATTGACGTGGTGCCAATTCACTCGTGTCTCATAAATAAGCGCATCTGATAAACTGCAACAACAATGCAATTAATAAACTACAACAACAATGCAATTACTAGTCAGAGTAATACGTTACATCCTCCTTTCTTTCAAGGAAACTACTTTAAATATAGCCAGCAAAGCAAATAACTCGAAAGGTGAAGAACTTACTATGAATTAACAAACAGCATCCCATTCAGATCACGTGAATCAATTGATTTAAATTTAAAGATCCAGACGTCTGGGAGGGTTAACAGCTCTGCCGCTCCTTGTGATGAACTTGGTATCTTTGGGAGATGCCGCGGCTCGAGGCGATGACATTGTTGGTAAACTTTGGGATTCGGATGCTTGCTCACTTGGATTTGAGGACTGGCAGCAGTTCTTCACTGGGGTGACCTGTTGAGGGGTGGAATGAGGGAGGTCCCTCACGTCCTGGGAAGGGTAAAAGTTAGAGGGTGGCTGACTTTCCACCGGGCTAACATTGGTTGAATGGGGCACTCTGTGGAGATGGAGCTTGTTACGCCGGTACACATTGTTTGGGGTCCTCACCACATATGACCGGGGGCTGTTGTGGCGTGCCTCCACTACCACTGGAATCCAATGCCTGGCCTCCGGGTTTGGTGGCATCCTAGCGCTAACTCCCGGCTGAAGCGGTGGCAGACCTGACATAGATGACTTGTCATGATAGTGCTTTTGTTTCTTCTTCTGTGCATTCAGATGTGATCTCACGAGCTGATGGCCGTACTGAGCAGGCGTGAGGAGAGCACGGTTGCAGGGCAGTGTATTTCTGGGGCGTCTTCCCATTAGGAGCTGAGCCGGGGACAA
>CM068955.1:177710498-177740991 GCA_035128595.1 Eptatretus atami | reverse complement strand
GCGCTAGTCCAGCCCAAAGCGCACGTCGTGGATTTTGCCTCAGAAAATAAAAAGAGTGGGGATGAAATAAAAAGGGAAAAATGATTTCATAACCGAACTATTGTACCATCGCAACGCACTCCCTTGCTTTCCCACTAAACAAAAGGAAGGGGTCTATCTTCACGTATATTAATGGCATAACTGTCTCGGGACAACTATCTGTTGTATGTATGCAGTTCCGAGAACCGCAACAATATATATATATATACATATTTGTTGTTTTTTTATGGGTACCTGGGCACACGTGATGAAACTGAAAACGCCAACTTGCGACGCTGGTTATCCCCGCACTCCTAGGAATCCTTTTTATTCTTGCCCGATTGATTAGCCATCACGGCAAAGATTGGTATTTCCGTCAGCGAAGTGTTGGGTCTTATATTCTAGTTACCATAAATATAGAGAGAGGATGAGGAGGTTCTACTTTATTTTCACTCCCCAAGAGATCCAATTTGGCATGCCTATTTGAGGGAGGGTTTTTAAATATATTATAAGCATGTATGAATATCTCTGATACTGATGTAGCATACTCTGTCACAGCACGTCGATGCTGCCGAAGCTGTTTCTTGGTAAGAGTTATACTCTGTGGTTTGCCATTAACTTCCCAGCAGAGGTCAGGGCAGGAATTGTAATTTGTTCAGGATGCCGGCGATAACTCACCGACTCTACGCGAAGGACACCGTGAGATCTTTAGCATCCACCAACTAATGTCGCCCAATCTAACGTCCATCCGAGGGACGTCTCGCTTTGAATCACCCTGCCTGTGAAACACCGGGATGACAGTTTATAGATAAACCCAGATTGAAACCCAGGCTAGACGGCTTGGAGGAGAGTATGCATACCTCTAAGTCCATCCTGCAAGCCCTTTATGAATATAAAAAAACAATAAAATCTGTTGAAATTAATTTTAGGTCTTACCATATGTTAATTGTACTATTTGCATGGAGGGTATTGGGAGAATGGAAAAAAAAATGTGTACCTGCTTTGAAACTTCCATAAAGATTAGAGCGTGTAATGTCTCTTGGTACTGCCCCCCCCCCCCCCGATGTCTTTAAGTGTTTGAGTTGCTTTTTTCTTTTTTTTCTTTTTTTTTGGATCTGCTTTGATCTTTTATTACTCTGACACCTGAATTTCTGGATGCTTAGGTCGGAGATGTGTGGAATTCCTAGTTTACAATTTGATAACCCTGACCCTGCTTCATTTTCTCCCAAACAACCTTTCCCAGGGTCTATTCATGCACCATCAATAGCAGCCTCACGAGTGGAGCAGGCTCTTTCCGAAGTTGACTCGTCGCTGCAAAGTTGCATTCTCAGGCAGGGCCCCATGCACCCCTGGATGATTCTCACTCAGATTTGGCTTCATGCAGGTGATCGAGAACATTCTTGCCACGACTATGGTTGGTCGTAATGACCAATCTACTGATGTTGTCCCTATAATGTGTTTCCATTGATACAGGATACATTCTTGTTGTGTTTCGAATAATGTTTTTTTTCAGGGCAGATAGAAGCAAGTCGTGTGAGCATCCAGATGAAGGCAAATAAAGCTAACATTTGCCCTTACATACACCAAGTTGTAGTTTTTATTTATTCGTATGCAGCTTGTGGCTGCTTGGCTGCATCAATACTGGGAGGGCACGGCTGTGCCACTGATGCAGTGGCCCATTAAGCTGGTACTCATCTTTCCGACCTCAGAAGGATGACAGGCTTAGTCAACCCACTTGGTGTTGTTTAACGGCAAGATGGGCTCAAATTCAGGACCCTAAGAACTTAAGCCAGCCACCTTAACCATTAAGCCAACACCAGGCTTAAGTTGCAGTTGATATCATGTAATGTAAAACCTTTCTTTAATTTGTTTGTCTGTCTCTTCCTGTACACCTGAAAAGGCACAGCTGTCTTGTGAGGTCACATGCCAAGTTCCCAACATGCATCGAGTCAAACACTTAAATAATACCTTTCATTTTCAAATGTGAACCACTTTTGTGATTCATTAATTTTTTTCTTTAAAAAAAAAAAAACAACAAAACTTTACACCATTGTCTTTAACATTTCCTGACGTTTCTCATTGGGTCACCTGTCCTAAAATTGGCAATGGATAAATAGCTTTAAAGGAGAACCCAAACGTTCTGACCACCTCGACCCAAATCTATCCTTTGATACCATACAAAATGGATATGATGTCTTTTTCCGATTTGCGAATTATAAAGTGGGTAATTTTGCAATAAAGTCTAAATCTTCTTCATGATTAGCCGTGACGTCGCACCCGGGAGTTGACCGCCATATCCGTACTGTCTACGGGTTACATTGTGGTACGATTTAACTCAAGCGGCGAATAATTTTCGATTTTCCACAAATATGCCGAGTCGATGTTTCCTTGGTGGTTGTAGTAATACAGTACAAACTGAGTTGGTTTCATGCTACACCAATGGCCGAAAGACCCAAAGTTTGCCAGAAATTGGGTGAGGTTTGTCCAAAATACCTGAGTGTGGATCAGGCCTCGAAAATGTTCGCCTTTGTTCTCGGACCATTTTATGGAGCACTGTTATGAAACAACTGAGATGGCGATATCTTGTGGTTATCCGCCACGATTAAGCAGAAGAAACAGTCGTCGTTCGAAACTGTGACACCATCTCTACCCAGCTACCAACACGTGCACACGGACGATTTGAGCGGTGAATCAAACGTCTGTGTTGGCCGACAGGCGACCGATGTCACCTCGTCACCAGCCACCTCGACTGTGGGACATGGCATGGGCACGACCACAGATACAAATGGCATCCCGGGAAAGTATGAAATGGGACGATGCCATAACGTACAGGACACCTGGTCAGCCTGCAACGGTGGGACAAAGCATTCGTCACCCATTTTGTCAGCGGTGTCAGAGTACTTCTGGGCATTGTCCGTGCTGTGTCCATGCTATATCCTTGCCTGTGTCCAAATATGCCCGTGTCGTGCCGTGTCCCACCGTCATGTCCATGCCATGTTCCATCATCGTGTCTGTGCCATCATCGTGTCTGTGCCGTCTCCGAGTACGCCCATGTCTGTGTCATGCTGTGTTTCTGCTGGAGTAATATAACTGATTTATCAATCAATACAAAATTCCTTATAAACTGTCAATTGAACAGAAAAACAACACCTACCATTCTGTAGTGAACATACGACTGGCGTTTTCATCTTCACTAACACCTGCATTGTCACCATCTTTGTCTGGATCACTCGCATAAGACTCAAAACGACACGGCACCATAATCCCCCCCCCCCCCCCCCCCCCAAAAAAAGAGCGACTTCAGGGTTGGTCTTTAGACTTTAATAATTGTTACTTTGATGTCAATTTGTATTGCCAGGGCTCAAATAGATCAGGTTATTCACACTTAAAATATTGCAACAAGCATTGCATCACATTATGCATCTACCCCTTATTATGCATCTATTTGATGCAGGTGGTACACATTATACATGTACCCCTTATTCAAAGAAATACCAATGTGATTTAGTAATTTTCCAGTGTCTTCTGTCCATGTTTTTATGTTATTTTGGAACTATACTGTACAGATGCAGGATTTGGGCTCCTAATGGTCAGAAACTTGTGCAGTCCAGTCTCCGCTACATTGCCTGTTTGCTGCTTATTCTTTCATATGTAACATACGGATGCATGTAGCATCATTTGCTGGGGGCGCTGCTGTGCTGTTGATGCAATGCCCCCGTATAGGTATGAGCGGGAATTTGAAGTTGAAGGGGTTAACCACAACCCTTCTCTCCCTTCCCTTGCAAGGGTGGGGAGATGACTTGCAATTTTTGACTCAACATGTGGAATAGCGCAAGTGGTTTAACCACTGACCCCTGTCGGAAGGAAGTGGTACTGACGCTACATTTAGCTCCCAGAGGGAGTGGATATTACTCGTTTTATTTGGAATGGGAGGTGTCACAATGTGTTGCAATGTTTTATGCATATTAACAATTTAGAAATGAAACTCTTCACACTTATATCTTTTCTCTCCAGCTGAAGTCTACATTGGTATTGGCAAGCCAACTGAGGCGCTTGCATGTATCCAGGAAGCTGCAGGTCTATTCCCCATGTCTCACCACGTGCTCTATCTACGTGGCCAAGTGTCTGAGCTGCGTGGAAACTTGGACGATGCTAAGCGGTGGTACGACGAGGCACTGGCCATCAACCCCGTGCACGTCCGCACCATGCAGAGTTTGGTACGTTTTTTTTGTTGTTTTTTAAACCTATCGTCTCCAACCTCTTATTTTCTCTAATCTGTTGTACTTATTTGCAACATATTTTGGAAATGGGCATTACAGCTTCAACTGACATTTTCTAATTTATTTTGTATCCAATTACATCCAGGTATTTACCATCTCATTGTTGAGAAAACTAATTACACAGCAACAATTAACTGGAATTCTAGATTTGAAGGACCAAAAGAAGAACTCTAAAGCATCCCAAAATCCAAAGCCCTTCCGCATCTGCTTTGTACTCTAACTAATCTTGACAAAAACAACAGCTAAAAAAAGTCAAAATTCCAACTTGTTACGTCCCGGGGTTCGAGGTTGGACACTTGGGGAAGGATTCGCATCCCTCCCGAACACCCGGTCTTGAGGACACCGATCACGCATAACTCCGCGCTCCGGCGGGTTGTTATGCAACCACGAACGCCAATTGGTACTGCCAATCCTTGCAGGGTGTCACTACTTCATGTGGTTACCTTACCTTTGGACGACAATATCATGGGGGGCTAGTGCCCTTGATGCGTGCCTGTCTTATCTTACCTGATCTGGTGCTGCCAAGTATGCACTGGCTAATGTGTTGAGCCAATCGATGGGGTGGAACTTCCCGGCTGTGCGTAGTGTCAGACTCTGCTGGACCAATGGAGGAAAAGGCACGACAAACTGGGTACATTTATCATGCAAGCAATTTATTATAGCAAGGGCGAGGAAAGGTATGTGGACAAGCAAGCAACGGTTTCATAACAACAATATCTGCACAGTAGGGGAAAGCAAGGGTTTGTGAGGTGTGGAAAAGGAAATGCAATTATTTATAAACACAGAGGCATAGTGCAGAGTTATCCGAATCTTATACAATCTTATTTATGCAAACAAAACGGGTACCATCAGAATCATTCTGAGAGAGAGAACGAACACGAACACGAACGAGAACAAGGTGTTTGGCGACCTCCGTTTACCAGGCGCGATCGACGGATTAATGCAAGTCCAGTTGCTGAGGAGGAGGAAGGTCAGGTCAGGTATGGGAGCATGTTCCGGAGCAGCAGGTCACTGCCTCCACTTTCCACCGGTACTCCAGAGGTCTCCATCTGACCATCCCCCAGGTAGATGCCTGGCCCATCCCCATCTCCTTGAGATGCCGATCAACCTGCTGCAACCACAAGGCATGTGGTCAACACATTGGCTTCCTCCACTCACAAGGATCCCTCCATGAGAGAATCTGGTGAGCAGGATCAGCATCAGGAAAGCGAGATACATGTCCATACAGCCGCAGCTGATGCTCACGGACTATGCAGGTAACAAATCTCATTTGAGTCTCTCAGCAACCGCTCGTTGGACACAAAATCCGACCAGTGATAGCCAAGGATTCTCTGAAGAGACCTGGTACCAAAGGAATTAAGTCTCCGTCTCAGATCCCTGGTCAGAGTCCAAATCTCACATTCGTAGAGCAAAACTGGAAGCACCAAGGACCTGAAGACTCGGACTTTCGTCGTCCTGCACAGGTACCGACTGCCACACCCCATGATCCAGTGAATACTTGACTCCCCAGGCCCGACCCAGATGTCCATTGACCTTTGGCTCACAGCCAGCAGAGACATGAATATCACTAACAAGGTAGGTGAATCTCTCCGTGACCTCAACATCCTCACCACAAACGGGTACAGACAAGATAGCAGCATCCAAGATGTCATTGAAAGCCTGGATCTTAGTTTTGACCCAAGAAACCCGTAATCCCAGTGGCTCCGACTCCTCATTCAGTATCTCGAGGGCCCCCAAAAGGATATCCAGAGTCTTCACAAAGATGAGTGTCATATCTGCGAAATCCAAGTCAGAGATCTTGACATTCCCAAACGATGCACCGCAGCTTGATCTCTCCGACATCCTTCCCAGAATCCAGTCCAAAGAAGCACTAAAAAGTGTGGGGGCCAGTACACACCCCTGAAGAACTCCAGTAACAACTGGAAATAAGTCAGAGATGGGATCACCACATCTCACAACACTCAGAGTACCAGAGCATAGTTCAGACATCAGATTGATCAGTTTTGGTGGCACACCACGAAGACCAAGAATCCTCCAGAGGGCATCCCGATTCACTGAATAGAATGCTTTGCAGAGATCAACATCGGCTGCAAGCAGCCCCTGCTGAAACTCTCGTCTGCGTTGGGTGAGGACCCAAAGGGCAAGGATACGGTCAATCGTTCACCACTGGTGTAAAGCCTGACTGCTCTGTGCATTGGTGCTCAAGCAGATGGTGGCAAACCCTACCAAGACTTATCCGAGCAAAGACCTTGCCCGGCACTGAGAGCAGCGTCACCCCTCGGTAGTTGTTGCCGTCTTGGCGATCACCCTTCCCTTTCCAGAGAGGGACAACAAGGCCCCTCTTCCAGTCAGTTGGGATGATGCCTGTGTTCCAGGCAGAGCACAGAACTGCATGCAACGACATGAGTACAGCATTGAGAAGTTCAGCATGGATGCCTCAAATCCCAGGAGCTTTACCCCATTTCAACTGGTTCATCGCAGCCTGTGTTTCCACAAACTAAGGTGGATCACAGTTGATTGGAAGGTAAGCATTAGGGATTGTAACACCCCTGACATCCAACTCGACAGCCGATGGATCAGCCTTGTACAGCCGCTCTAAGTAACCGGCCCAGTGGGCCTTCACTTTGGACTCCTCTGTCAAGAGCCCACCACCCTCCTCTGTAACTGCAGTACACCGAGGGACTAACTTGGAGGAACGCAATGCGCGAATTCCCCTGTAAGCAGGACGAGAATCACAGGAGGAGGAAGGGGCAGAGGAAAACTGAGGTTGTCTATGGTGCGTGGTCGGAGGGAGGAATGGTGAGGGCTGCAGTGATATGCAGGTGAAGTGAAAAGAGGAAGGTGTAAAGAGGTGGATCAAGGGGGATTGGAAACGAAGCAAAGAACATGTGAGAATATCGTCCTGAAGTGACATGTAAAGTCTGTATGTATAAATGATAACGGACTAATACTGCACTCGGTCTGGCACCTGGCTTTCCTGCTTGTTCAGCACTCCACTCTGTGGGCTCTGTTCTGCTCACTCCGTCAAGCTCCATTGTACACCGCGCCGTGAGCCAAGAATGTGCAGCCAGAGAACCGAGAGCGCCTTTATAATTCCCTGGTGGGGAGCGGTGCTTGGTAGCGGATCAGGAGGAGCGATGGGTGTTTTCCAATGGCCTCAGTTGCTCCGCACTCTGCCACGCAATCCATCTCCGAGATTAACATGGCGCCGGGGTACTCGGTTGTGCTCTCTGGCCATCAACAAGCACTGGACACCCAATGAGGGCCGTAATTGAGCGGAGCACTAGTTCTATCCACATGACTTTTAACGGAGTCTCGTGCACTCTTGCGCTTCAAGTTACAGGGTAGAACGTTCAGATCTGAGTATCTGTAATGGTACGCCATGCTCCCCCCATTTGGCATTGTGGTTGTGACTGTTAATGTCGAAGGTAAATGAGTTTGGGTTGTGGTCCAATGGTTTGGTGATTTTTTTAATGATAATTCTGATGGTGTATGAAATATTGCAATGTGGTTCGAGTCTGGTGAAGTCTGAGGTGTAGCGTCTGTGGGATAATAGCACATGATTTGAATGGGAAATGGCATGCGTATAGAAATGACTTGCCACTGTTGCTATGGTCCTTGGTGTGCACGCATGCATGAAGGAAGGAGAGGTTTGCATGTGCAGCAAAGTAAAATAGTTAAATCAAGAAAAAAAAAATTTAAATAAAGGGAATAAAGAGACCTACCCAAAGCCCATGCAACGCATATTGTCCCATAAACCCACTACACATAAAGGAAGGGTGATCTAAAATGAATACTAATGAAATAACTGTCTCTGGATCGCTATATTTTGTATGCCATTACCTTGGAGGAGTGCCGGTTTCGCAGAACCGTAACAAACTACTGTATTAAATTTTTTTCTTCGTTTTCTCAAAATAAAGATTTTTTGAAAATTTGATGACAAAAGCTCAAATGCTAAAAACGTTATGATTTGGAGAGACAGTCATTATCATTATGTACCATTATTATTACCTCCGCTACCGAAGGTTGAAGGAGGTTATTTTTTCACCGCTGTCTCTCTGTTTGCATGGAGGATATCTCAAAAAGTTGTGGACAGATTCAGATGAAATTTGGTGGGCAGGTTGTGTGTGTGACAAGGATGTACTGATTAGATTTTGGTGAAAATCCGGATCTGAGAATTTGAAGTCATTCTACACCACTGAGAGATAGGACCAAAAATGATATATAGCATGATATCTCAAAAAGTTGTGTACGGATTCGGACGAAACTTGATGGACAGGTTGGGTGTGTGATGAGGACGAATTGATTTGATTTTGGTGAAAATCCAAATGCGGATCCGGATACGATAATTATTTAATTTTTGTCGTGATTATTCACCATTGAGAAATGGGGTTAAAAACGATGTAGTAATGTCTAGCATGATATTTCAAAAATGTATTGGGCCCGATATGTTCTTGTGGATCAGGCATTACGTGGTGGAGGTATGCGCTCGACTGAGTGCTCTTCATGTTCTCGTTGCTGTCATAATTATTAAAAATCATTATCTTCATCATCATTATCATTCCATACCATCATCATTATTGTCATTATCAACATTATTATTATCATTATGCACCATTATAATTATAATTGTAATGATATATTATTGTTATTATCATTATCACTGCATTTACTAAAGAAGCCCTGACCAGTTTTTTAATCGTTTTTCCTGCTGAGAAATTAACAGTTTACAGGGAGGGCCCTCCATATTATAGTGCTTCCCCCCCCCCCCAAGCACCACATTCCTGGAACTCATCTCCAAGGCAATTGTAATAATTGGCCATCTCGCACAGCTGTCTCGAGCAATTGTGCTGTGGCGGGCTTTTGTAGTCACTATGACTTTGCCCTTTTGGCATTTGACCTAAATATATACATACATATATATATATATATATATATTTGACAACTCCCACACTTCTCGAGCTGAAGAAGCTGCATAAAGCAACCCAAGAATACCTGCACAAGGTAAGCGCTATGCTGTTTTGAACCATTCCCAAAGTTCCTCAGCAACTATTAAAGACGTTCACACATTGTACACACATGAGAATCCTAATGTTGCACACACCTTCAGCTACCGGACCGATTTCAAGTTTATTGGCAAATAATCAGCGATAGCGTCGACAGCAATGCATACCAATGAGGCTCCTAAGCATGTTACCTATCGTGCCAACTTCAAAGACATACCTATATTATATATATTTACAACCCACACCTGTTCACTTCTTCTGCTCAGGCATGACGGTTCCCGTATCTTGCTTCCAACAGGGTTGGACAACCAATAGTCTAACCTTTGTAAATGTCAACTACACTGCAGTGACCGTAATAGCATGACCGACGTATCTTAAGGTCCCCTGAGCAACAGAGCTGCTAGCACCAGGAGGGACTCCTTGAGGAATATCTGCCTACGAGAGATTCCGATGAGAATCGTTCTACAGAGTAACCATGAAAAATATGCGTTTGCCTCATAACGTCACCAAATGACGTCATAATGTCTCAAGCTTGACATATCTAGAAAGCACTCATCGAGGTGTTCAATTTGAGGTACTACACGATATGGTTCCTAAAACTTGAAAATTTGACCTTGGGGTCAAAATGTTTGACCTTAGGCGCTAACCATGAAGGTCAAGGCCAATCGCCACAAAAATTAATCAGCTGAGCGCCAGACCATGAACTATATTCCCATGAAGTTTGAAGACGATCCGATCAAAATTACTCAAAAAATAAGGGTTTCGTCGATCCCCTGATTTGCGACAGTGACCTTGACCTTTGACCTTGACCTTCAAAATTTTATGCGCTGAAAGGGACCTCTATAGGCCTCTGATATGTGAAGTTACAAAAATTTCCAATGATAACTGTGCTCTGCAGAATTCTTTATACGTGATTACAGACAAACAAAAAAACAAAAAAAAAAAAACATACAAGCTGACTAACATATCTTGCAAAAACTTCGTTTTGGCAAGATAAAAGACCACACCATCTCTCCCCTGTGAATGGAGGAAATAGCCATAGTCCTCCTAATCAACTAAACCCAGGTGGCTAGGATTATATAACAATTGACCACTCCCACACTCCTCTCGCCGAAGAACCTGCATAAAGCACCCCAAGAAGACCTACACAAGGTAAGCGCTATGCTGTTTAAAACCTTTCCCAGAGTTCCTCAGGAGTGTGTGTATATATATATTATATATATATATATATATATATATATAGATGTATATATAGATGCTCTGGAAAAAATTAAGAGACACTACAAAATTATCAGTTTTTCTGATTTTACTATTTATAGGTATGTGTTTGAGTAAATGAACATTTTTGTTTTATTCTATAAACTACTGACAACATTCTCCAAATTCCGAATAAAAATATTGTCATTTAGAGCATTTATTTGCAGAAAATGACAACTGGTCAAATAACAACAAAGATTCAGTGTTTTCAGACCTCAAATAATACAAACAAAACAAGTTCATATTCATTTTTAAAACACAATACTAATGTTTTAACTTAGGAAGAGTTCAGAAATCATATTTTGTGGAATAACCCTGATTTTCAATCACAGCTTTCATGCGTCTTGGCATGCTCTACACCAGTCTTTCACATTGCTGTTGGGTGACTTTATGCCACTCCTGGTGCAAAAATTCAAGCAGCTCTGCTTTGTTTGATGGCTTGTGACCATCCATCTTCCTCTTGATCACATTCCAGAGGTTTTCAATGGGGTTCAGGTCTGGAGATTGGGCTGGCCATGACAGGGTCTTGATCTGATGGTCCTCCATCCACACCTTGATTGACCTGGCTGTGTGGCATGGAGCATTGTCCTGCTGGAAAAACCAATCCTCAGTGTTGGGGAACATTGTCAGAGCAGAAGGAAGCAAGTGTTCTTCCAGGACAACCTTGTACGTGGCTTGATTCATGAGTCCTTCACAAAGACAAATCTGCCCGATTCCAGCCTTGCTGATGCACCTCCAGATCATCACCGATCCTCCACCAAATTTTTCAGTGGGTGCGAGACACTGCGGCTTGTAGGCCTCTCCAGGTCTCCGTAACCATTAGACGACCAGGTGTTGGGCAAAGCTGAAATTGGATTCATCAGAGAAGATGACCTTACTCCAGTCCTCTACGTCCAATCCTTATGGTCTTTTGCAAACCTCAGCCTGGCTCTTCTTTGCTTCTCATTGATGAAGGGCTTTTTCTAGCTTTGCACGACTTCAGCCCTGCCCCTAGGAGCCTGTTTCGAACCGTCCTCCCCATGCACTTCACCCCAGCTGCCATTTGCCATTCTTTTTGTAGGTCACTTGATGTCATCCTACAGTTGTTGAGTGACATTCGAATGAGTTGGCGGTCATCCCGGTCAGTGGAAAGTCGTTTTCGCCCTCTGCCAGTCTGTAGCTTTGTTGTCCCCAATGTCTGCTGCTTGACCTTGTTCTTATTAACCGCCGTCTTTGAAATTTTAAGGAAGGAAGAAACGTGACGCTCACTGTATCCCTCTGCCAGTAAAGCCAGAATTGAACCCTTCTTTTCCTCACTCAAAACTTTTCTTTTCAACTCTTTTGGCATGGTCAATAGTTATTTTTTTGATTCCAATTACTTTTGAGGTACTACTAGCACTGTTTTTGCCATCCAGCTGGTCCTATTGCAAGAGGATAGTGATGACCACAGCAGTGGTTTTTATACTTTTCCTTGTTACATAAGATTCAGTTCAGGTGATCACCTAATCAGTACCTCACTAAGTAGAATGAGGTGTGCCTGTGTTGGAATTCAACAGACACTGGAATGGAATGGCTGCCATACATGTCGAGATGCTGATTTAATTTTTTTTGGAGTGGTCTCTTATTTTTTTCCAGAGCTGTAATATTATATATATATATATATATACAATATATATATATATATATATATATATATATATATATATATATATATAATATATATATATATATATATACATACAGTAAACCCCTCAAATATTGCGGGGGTTAGGTTCGTGGAAAATGCCGTGATAGTTAAAACAGCTATAGTGGAAAGCAACGGCCAATGTGAAAAGGGGGTATTGGTTCCTGGGCTTAGAGGAAATGTAGAGGAAGATCGACGGCAGCCAGAAATAAAAACATCACAACTGAAATAAACATTGAAATAAACATGAAAATAAAATAAATACAGTGTAAAATAAACAAAAACACAAGACCTGGATTTTAAATTTATTCCAAAACGGCGAAGTGGTTGATGGTAAACGTATTACGTGCCCGTTCATACTGTACTCTGCCTTACATAGAAAGCACAAGACATAGCTTAGAGATGATGATGCTGCTGCTTTCGAGGGTTGGGGGGAAGGGGGTAGAGGTTAGAAAGATGTGGATGGAGAACTTGTGATGGCTGTTGGATCATTGGGAGCATGACGTAGTTGCCTGCTGCATTGCCACATAGAAGAAGGGTAAACCAATCCTTATCCACCTTGATCCAGAGCAGATCTTCCCTGCTTGGACAGGAAGGTACGAGATGACATCCTCTTCTAAAATAATCCCGCCTCTTCGGCGGTAAAGACCTGCTCTAGCATCAATCCCTTTGCTTCTATTATATATTTGTTCCACGAGCCATGGTTGAACTGGAGCCTTCGGTCCCGGGTCCCTCGTGGAAACTTTGGTAAATCTGCAATGATGTCTCCTGCACACCGGTCCACTGGAAGGCATTTATTTCTGTTTGGTCCTCGATCCAAACAATAAGCACTTTTTCCATCCTTTCAATATGAGGATCATGACACTGGAATGAGCCTTTTGCGCTTTGCTGGCAGGAACTTTTGCACGGATATTTGACTCACGTTTCCTTTAATGCACCGTTGATTCATTGATCCTGTAATGGCGGCCCACAGATGCCAAACTTTCACCTTTTGCCAACGTATCAAACAACTTTATTTTTTTTCGCACAATATCATAACCCTTCTCTGCCTTTTGGCACGATTAATTTTTTCCATAGTTTTACGTTTGGGCGCCATTATTAACTGTTGTGTGTCGACTGTATCTTGTAGATCTAGTATTCCAGGATCTCCGTACGTAATTTCATGTTCAATGACGATTCATTATTAAATTTAGCTTCGTTCCCGTATGTTGGTCTGATTACGACAATTAACGGTGCACGAGAGACGACAAAAGGCTCGTAATGGGAGGTAATCGTACACGCGGACGCAGGTAATGACTCATCTCAGCTTAAAACCACTAATGGCCGAAATAAAATACCACGATAACTCAATCGGAACATAATAGGTTTCCCGCGATATTTGAGGGTTTATTTGCTGTATTCTGCATTCTCATAATATAGATTTGTTGAAAAATTAATGACAAAAGCTCAAATGGTTAAAAAAAAAAGAACATGCCTTGGACAGACAGGCAGACATGCACCTTAGAGATTTTTAAAACCATCCCTGGGAATATTACTGCAAAAGAACCACAGTTGGAAGATGTCCGGTGTTCAGTGACGATCCTGAAAAGAACCCTGAGAACAAGAAATCTTCACAGCTCGGTCCATGAATCGTGATCCCTTCCCAAAACGGAGGTAGATACATCGAGCTCTGAGAGGACTCCGTTTCACCTTCTGAAACCCACATATGGAGATGACACGCTACTGCAAAACCTCATCTCCCGCAGTGCGGGCAGACAGGCTAAAAAATAGAAACAATGATATTCCTTGCACTGGGTGATTTGCCATTGCTTTCCCAATGTGAGTAACTATTCCAGTGAGAAATTTGTCCAAGGTGGTGCAACAAGATGATCCCAGCTCGATGTCTCTGTCTGGTCTGACCAACAAGACAATGATGCAACGCCCCTCCTGCGAAATGCCAAGGTGGCAGTTTATAGTCGGGTCGGATATCAAACCCAGATTAGACAGCTCAAAGGCAAAAGCGCTACTTCAGAGAAATCCTGACAGTCCCATGGAGTACTGGGAGTTCACTCCTTGATTTTAATGGAGATTGTGATTGCAAAAATCGTTGCATTCCTTTGAATTACCTGTGATGAATGTGATTCCCCACAAAAAGTCCCAAAGACCTCCAGGATGTGTTGTTGATGGATATTTCTGAAAGAATTCCATATTTATGACCTTTTAAAAAATAAAA
The DNA here is from genome assembly GCA_035128595.1 of Eptatretus atami. NCBI lineage: Eukaryota > Metazoa > Chordata > Myxini > Myxiniformes > Myxinidae > Eptatretus > Eptatretus atami. Next base: position 177,726,555 of record CM068955.1, on the reverse strand, counting down.
CTGCAAAGATTGATGAAATGTTTGAATAATTCCCAATTTGTAATTTAAAGGAGTTGGAAGTGATTGGTGTTGTGTGTGTTGTGTGTGTGTGTGTGTGTGTGTGTGTGTGGTGTGTGGTGTGTGTGTGTGTGTGTGTGTGTGTGTGTTTTGGTGTGTTTTGAGTCCAAAATGCAAACTGCATGTACCATTTCCAATGGTATTGTGATGCGCACATTTCATCCCATCATGTTCATCCTGGACAGGGTTTGGTGCTCCAGAGGCTTGGCCGAGGAGGTCTCGCGGAGAAGGTGCTGCGGGATGCCGTGCGTGTTAATTCGACGGCGCATGAGGCCTGGAACAATTTGGGAGAGGTTCTTCAAGTTCAGGGTCAGACGTGCGCGGCCGGCGAGTGTCTACTCTGCGCCCTCGAGCTGGAGGCCAGCAGCCCCATCGTTCCATTTAACGTCATCCCAAGAACACTCTAACTTTGCCCCACTCCACCCATCGCTCGACTCTCCAAAGTTTTATTTCCTTTCCATCTAACTCAACCCATTCCCGTTCCTCCACCACTCCACATTCGTCCTCCCCTTTTGCTCTTCTCTCACTTCTCTTTTCAACTTGCACTTCCACACCATTCTCATCTCCCTTCATCTCTTTCCTTTCCTTTGTCAAATTTTAAAGAATATTTGGTTTATTTATTTTATTTTCAACCTTTCCTCGTAATTATTTCCCATCATTTATTATAGCTTTACGATCAGATGCGGCAAAGTTTGCTTTGCTTTTGTTGCAGTATTTTATTTTGAAGGTGAGGATACCAGTTGCATTACACAAAGAAATGTTTTAATATGTAAATGAGATTTATGACTATTTGGCATCAGTCCTCCCATTTTGGCCATACCTTTGAGATATTTTCCGGGTGAAATGTTCGTCCAAGGCTTATTTTGTCCTCAATCACACAACCACCAGTGGAACTTATGTTTGAGGGGAAGCAAATAGATTCACATTTATGAGTTTTGCACTCGGTGTTGTATTAAATGTACAAACTCTACGGATTCGAATCTTGAAAACTTTTTAATGTCGTGTGCCAAATTCGTATCCCTTGCTCTGTATGACTTGTGCTGATGAAAGGATGTTTAAACTACCCAACTTCAAACAAAAATAATGAATATGATATAATTTTGGTTTGTTAAACTGCTTTCCAAGGCTTCGTCAGAGGATACCGTCACACAGGTCACGTCTTGTTGTTTTTCAAAGTCTGACAAAATGCACTTTTTATTAAATTACATTGTCAGTAAGCAATGTGGAACTGCACATTTTATCTTGTTTGCACTCCAGTTTTTACAGTGATTTGAGTGCTGTACTGTCGACTCTAGAGGTTATGTTGTCTTTCCAATCATTGTATAAAACACTCTCCTTTTAACTGTTTGGGTGCTGTATTGATGCTGTGAAACTGGTTCATTAATGGCCACTCTGTCTTCAGCCACTTCCTTTTTGGTGTTGCTGTCGCCACTCCCAACATCCTTGCTCACGGCTTACCTCCACTCATTTGGTCCTCTTTTCACAACTTCCTCATTCTGTTCAATTCACTGATCTCCACTAAGAAATCTTGATGGCTCATTGGCCAATTGGCCAATAGGCATGATGTAAGCAACTGAAGCCAACACACACACACACACACACACACACACACACACACACACACACACACCGGCCATTTTACCACTTTCATTCATCGAGCATGGGGGTGTGGGCAATGCGCATCATTTACATGCTACCGTCTTTTTTGGGGGGGGGAGAGAGACGTTGTGTACGTAATTGTTTTGATTGAGCAGCCAAAAATTCGAACGATGAATTGGATAGCTTAAAATCGCGAGACTCTCCCAGGAAGCGTTGATCGACTGTTGGAATCACTGTCCGAAGAGTAGTTGGCAGCGGTTCGAATCCCATCTGATTAATTTTTTTTCGAACTGACAAAAATAAAATCGTTGATGCAATTTCTTATTGAGAAGGTGTTGCATGGAAGTTGGCAAATTTACGTTTGGGTTAATATCAGAAGAATTTTGAATGTTTCCTTCTTGAGTCACAAAAGCCAAATGTGTGCAGGGCTGGGTTGTCGTGTTACGTGAATAAAAATTCAGGAAATACATTTCAAGTTTTCATCACCTCATTCTTTATGGCTCAAACATGAATGACAAAAATAAAGGTGAAAATAAATGCGTATGCACAAATGCAATGAGAGTCGCACATATTTATGGCTATACCACTCGACAATAAGTCAACATATTGTGGATTCGGGGGCGGTAGGGATTACAAGGGAAGTAGTCAAATCCAATTTATCCGACTGACGATCCTAAAGTCGACGAATCGCGGATCATTCTGTGGCACAGGCGGGTTGCTAAGCAACCATGGATGCCGTCTAAGAGGTTTAATTCTGGCAGGGTCCAGCATTTAAATCCGCTTTAATTTGCGGTGAATTAAACCCATATGTGTATACATATATATGTATGTATATATATATATATATATATACATATATATATATATATATGTATATACAGGGTGTCCCAAAAGTGTGGGTCCATGGGCAAAAATTTATTGAAAAGTTTTGTTACAGGAAATGCTCAAATTGACGGCCTTCGACTTTGCGACCCTTGTTTATACGCTGAATACAAGAACGTTGAACATTTCTGAACCTAAAACGTTTAACCACTTTAACAGTGGCATGTGTTATTGGATGCTTATGCTTTCTATTGAATTTGGCATATCAGGATGCAATTCCTCGATGTGAAGAATCCTGTCTTGCGTACATGAGAATGAGTTCAATTTGATCTTCTATTGTTAGTTTCGAAGGCATCTTGGATCTGAAAGAAAAATATCAAATTGTATATTCGGAAAAATGCCTTTGGATACAGTGTATATATGTATATTGTGTATATATATGTATATATATGTACATATATGTATGTATGTATAATACATATGTATGTATGTATGTATATATATATATATATATATGTGTGTATGTGTATATATATTATATTGTAATATATATGTATATATGTATGTATATAATGTATATATGTATGTATAAATATATATGTATATATTTATGTATGATATATATGTATATATATGTATGTATAAATATATATATATGTATATGTGTGTGTATATGTATATACAGGGGTTCCTCGACTTACGACGGAGTTCCGTTCTATGAGCGTCGTAACGTGATTTTCCGCGTAAGTCAGAACACACCTTTTAGTGTGTTCTGCCCCTCATTCCTCAAACAATCTTTTAGCCTTCTCCTGAATCAACATAAGGCTCATTGGGATACGCCATTGATGGTGGTCTTCCAGCAAATGCACTACCGTAAAATTCGGACTATTAGCCGCAACCTTTTCCCTCAACTTCGACCTCTTCGGCTAAAATAACGATGCGGCTGTTTATGGATTTTTCCGATGTTGCGGGTTTTCCCGATGACGCGTTCAGGCCAAATCAGTTGTTGTCGTCAGTCTCCAGTCTATGTTTAGATTCACATTAGGTTTCAAAACTGGTTTTGACTCTTCGTGAATTCAAAACTCACTGTAAAAGTCCTCTTCCTGCAGAAAGTCAATTAATTTTCTGACTCATCGCAGAGAGGTTATTCTTCTTACTTGGATCGACGTCGTTATTTATCTATATGGTATTTATATTTACGTTTATTACCTTGCATTGTTAACCGAAACTTGAAAAACGTAGAATGAGCGAGGTAAACCACAGCTGAGCTACAAAAAGTTCAATCCACACTCCAAGTGTCTTCCCTGATCGCCGCAGCTGTTTGTGTGTTTCCCTGCTTTCTTCAGTGATGAGTTTACGACCTCAGAATATATTTAGAGAGATATTGATTTGGTAAGAGTACGGTATGAAGAAAGAAGAGGTCCACACGAGAAATTCAAAACTCACAGAGGGGCGAACTTTCTCGCTGCAAAAAGTCAACAAAGGCTTTCAGAGGTAGGAAATGCCGATGGCCCGAACTGGAAGACTAACTTGAAGATTGGGTTAACACACAGAGAGTGGATGGTCGGGTGTTTCTCTGTTCAGATTAGACTCAAAGCAAGATCAATCACTTTTTGTGGCTAATTTTCGGACGTTTTTGCGCTTGGTATTTTTCTTAATAATTTATGGGAGATGCGTCGTAACCACGAAACGTCGTACGTCGAGACTGTCGTAACCCGAGAGGATTGCCGATATATATATATATATAAATATATATATATATATATATATATATATATATTATAAAGAGATATAAAGAGATATAGAGATATATAGAGAGAGATATATATAGAGAGAATGAGAGATATATAGAGATATATAGAGAGAGATATATAGGATAGATATATAGAGAGAGATATATAGACAGAGATATATAGAAGATATATATAATATATATAATATATATATATATTATATATAATATATATATATATATATATATATATAGAGAGATATATATATATAGAGATATATATATAGAGATATATATATAGAGAAATATATAGAGATATATATAGAGTATATATAGAGATATATAAGACTATATATATAGAGATATATATAGCGATATATATACATATATATATATATAGATATATCTAGAGATATATCTAAGAATATTAGAGATATAGTATATATATATATATTAATATATAATATATATATATATATATATATAGAGATATATATATATATATAGAGATATATATATATATATAGAGATATATATATATATATATATAGAGATATATATATATAATATATATATAGAGATATATATATGAGATATATATATAGAGATAATATATAGAGAGATATATGTATACCCGGTTAAAATAGGTGTACCATATCCCTGTGTTGTAAGAGGCGACCAGGGTTGCGTCAGGAAGGGCATCCGGCGTAAAAAAAACGTGCCAAATCACTATGCGGATCATACGGATGATCCGCTGTGGCGACCCCTAACGGGAGCAGCTGAAAGAAGAAGAAGAGTATATATATATAAGATATATATATATATATATAGAGATATATATATATATATATAGAGATATATATATATTATTATATATATATTATATATATATATATATATATATATATAAGATTATTTCGAGATGTATTCGAGATGTATTTCGAGATGTATTTCGAGATGTATTTCGAGATATGATTCGAGATATGATTCGAGATAGTTTCGAGATATGATTAGAGATATGTTTCGAAGATATGTTTCGAGATATGATTCGAGATATGATTCGAGATATGATTCGAGATATGTTTCGAGATATGTTCGAGATATGTTTCGAGATATGTATCGAGATATGTATCGAGCTATGTATCGAGCTATGTATCGAGCTATGTATCGAGATATGTATCGAGATATGTATCGAGATATTGTATAGAGACGTATAGAGATAGATATATGTAGATATATATACTGTATATGTATATATACAGGGGGCTGCAAAAGTAGGTATACAGTAATGAAAAACAAAACGTGCGCACAAAACGTATTTTATTGATTACTAGGTGAATGCACCCGGCGCTTCCCGGGTTCTTTTTGAATGAATTTAATCTTCTATACATAGGTTGACGCGAGCACAGTATCAGTTTCCTATTGGGCCATGGCAGTCATAGGCTAAGGGAGTTGGTGAGGGGGAACACACCCCTCCCCCCCCCCCCCCCCGCGAGGGGCCTTGCCACATAGCCTATAACCTTCCCGGGCCCATCCCGACATGTTTGTTTCAGTGGTTAGCTCCTATCTTTCACCTTTCAGGAGATTAGCGCGTGCAGCAAAGAAACAAACAGACAAACAAAAACTTAAAATCATATGTTAGATATATTGTATATGGCGTTGGCCCATGTCAATCGGCTGAACTTGAAAAATTAACGTCACAAAATCAGGTGATGACGTCATAATCTGGAAACCGAATCGGAAGTACATTTCTTTTACATCGGGACCATCCGGGTACATGTTCTGTCAGCATGTGAAGTTTGGAGGATCAGTCCAGTACTTTTCACGTGCATAGGTCACAGAGAACACACAACACACTTTCAACTTTATATATTATAATATAAGCATATCAATAATAACATACCAATAATAAACATATCAATAATAAACATATTAATCCCTCAAATGTTCTAACCCTAACTATTATATATACTGGTATAATCCTTACTGTATACTACTTTTGCAGCCCCTGTATGTATATATATATATATATATATATATATATATGTATATATATATATATATATATATGTTGATAAAATATAATATATATATATATATATATATATATTTAGATATAGATATATATGGAGAATACGAGGTGTGTTCAAAAAGTATCCAACCTTAATTCTCGTGCGTAAACAAATGAAGCTGGGGAGGCGTGGTTTGGGACGTATGTAGGCGATCCTAATCCGTATGCGTGAATATTTTCCCGCCTGCAGAAGTTGTCAGTCACCGACAGAACCGCGCGATGAGTGAGGGAGTGTAAGTGAGCGCCGTCGGATTTTCGTTTTTGACAAAATGACGAAAAAACTTGAACAACGCTACTGCATCAAATTTTGTGTAAAGCTTGGCGATTCCCAAGTGGAAACGATCCGCAAGATTCAACAGGCCTTCGGAACGAAGCAATGGGCACCACACATATAAAAGAGTGGTACAACTGCTTCAAAGATGGTCGCACATCAGTGGAAAGTGAAGCATGTTCTGGTAGGCCCTCAACATCCCCGAAATGAGATCGTCATTGACCAAGTGAGCACCCTGCTGATGCAGGATCGTCGAATCACGATCAGAGAACTTGCAGACAGGCAGCGTCAGCATTGATCCGTTCATTCCATTGTGACTGAGGATTTGGGCTTAAGGAGAATCTCAGCGAAGTTCGTGCCAAAGCTGCTAACTATCGAGTAGAAGCAACTCCGTTTGGAGATCGCACAGGACATGCTGGACACTGTGAACAGCGATCCCAACTTCTTCAACACAGTGATCACTGGCGATGAGACCACAGTGAATCCGTCATTTTGCCAAAAACGAAAATCCGACGGCGCTCACTTACACTTCCTCACTCATCGGCGGTCTGTCGGCGACTGACAGCTTCTGCAGGCGGGAAAATATTCACGCATTCGGATTAGTGCCTGCATACGGATTAGATCGCCTACATACGTGCACCAAACACGCCTCCTTAGCTTCATTTGTTTACGCACGAAAAATTAAGGTTGGATAATTTTTAACACACCTCGTATATGTATATTTAATATATATATATATATCGTTATGAATTTGGGAATTCGATTGCACACAACATACAGGTTCCTTGAGTCAGCTATGTCGATAAGTGCTTGTTCCCTAGATAGCTCACCTTTCATGTTTAAATGTTCAAAATCGATTAGATGCGCTGCGGATCGATAAATAGTTAGGGAACGAACAATGGAGACATCCCTCCCCTCTTCCGCGAAGAGGAAGAACCCTGCCGTCCCGTGACTCATGATGTCAACAACTCCCTCCCACCCGTGGCTGAGCGGGGATGGAGCACGAGGGCATGAGTCACGCCGGGCGTGGAGGAGGGGGGGCGGAGAAGGATAAGAGGAAATCTTTTCTTTTGTTGGAGGGGCAGAGTTGGAGAGGGCAGAGTTGGAAGGGCAGAAGTTGGAGAAGGGAGTAGAGAGTAGTCGTTCAGCAGACCGTCGGGTCCTGCTTGGCTTGGGTAGGGTTGAGGCCTTCGGAAGCTTTTTGCTTCGGCTGGCTCAGTGAGCTTGCTGAGGCCTGGCTCGGGAGGAGGCTTTTTGGAGCTTTTTGCTTTGATGGTTCCGTGAGCTTCGGCTTCTGCTTGGCTCGGAGAGCTTTTTGCTTCAAGCTGCCCTGTTTGGAAGAAAGTTAAGCCGGTCGCTCGGTCGAGCTGCGAGTGGTGCTTCTTCTTCTTGGTTCGTGGAGCTCTTTCATCTCCATTTTGGTTCCCGGCTTGGTGCGACTCATCGACCCTCTTCGTGGAGGTGGTTCCTCGGGGAAGCGACGCATCGACGGAAGGATCGCGCCTCGTCTCACCAGCACGTGTTGAGAAGCGTGGGAGGTGGTTCCTCGGGAAGCGGTGCATCGACGGGAAGGATCGGCGCATCGACGGGAAGGATCGGCGCCTCGTCTCACCAGCACGTTGAGAAGCGCGGGAGGATTCGCGGGAGCTCGGAAAGGATCGCAGCTCACGGTGATTGGATCCAGCTCGCTCTCGCTGGAGCCCGGGTCCGAGCAACTTGAAGACCACACGAGGTGGAGAGGTTCGAGATAGGTTCTGGTGTTTCAGCTCACCTGTCCTCCGAGCTGGAGCTCGTTATTAAAGGCCCTCTGCCACCATTTCTTGGGTGTGTGTGTGTGTGTGTGTGTGTGTGCGCGTACGTGTGTCCGTGGGCTCGTCTAAAAAGTAGGAATCTGCTGTTAAGTGCAAGTGCTGTACATATAAGTAGACGGTTGTAGTTCTTTTGTCGTGCTTTGTTGCTTGTATATTGCATACGTGTTTTGCCTTGTTAATTGCATTCGTGCTTTATTATAATAAATGTCCTTGTGTGAATGTAAACCTGTTCGTTGCGTCCATTCCTCATTGAACTGCCCCATCTTGCACTCGGAATATAGTTGGTTTTTAAATAGCCGATAAATAGAATCGGGTCCGGCGAGGTCTGGCGATAATACCCGCTCGGTTATCCAGAACGGAACGGACCGCTTAAGCGGTTCGTGTCCAAGCAGGCCTTCGCCGAGGTACGGTCCCTCGGTAGGTTACCGTGCGGATACTTAGGTTATCGATATTCGGCGATTGACCTATTTCACGCAGGTAGAATACGGACTGGGCCATGGTGGGATTAAAAACCCACCTGTGACTGGTTTCTGGCGTTGTTCCAGAAAGTCACGACTGGATTTTATGTTCGGTGGGCGAAGCGACCGCTATTGGTTGACGCGTCGTTCGCACGCTGACGGGCGGAATTCTACAACAATATATATTATATATATATATATATTATATAATATATATATATATATTTTATATAATATATAATATATATATTGTTACGAATTTGGAATTAAATCGCACACAACATACAGGTTCCTTAGTCAGCTATGTCGATAAGTGCATGTTCCTAGATAGCTCACCTCCCATTGTTTAAATGTTTAAAAATCGATTAGATGTGCTGCGGATCGATTTAATAGTTAGGGAAAGAACAATGAGAACGTCCTCCCCCTCTTCTGCGAAGAGGAAGAAGAACCCTGCGGTGACGTCAACAACTCCCTCCCACCCGTGGTTGAGTGGGGGGTGGATCACGAGGGCATGAGTCATGCGGTGCGGGGAGGGGGTGCAAAGGATAAAGAGGACATCTTTTCTTTGTTCAGAAAAAATCCAAAAAGAGTTCGTGAAAGAGTTCGCGGTGAAAGTCCTGAAAAGAATCCAAAAAGAGCTCGTGGAAGTCGAGTAAAAGGAGTCCCGTGGGAGGAGTAAGCTTTTTGCTTCGGCAGTTGGGGGAGTCGGGAGGAACCCAGAAGCAAGGACTGCGTGGAAGTCCAGGCGTCGCGAAGGAGACGCGACTGGAGGCGAGCCTTGCCTGCTGTGTCGCGCAACCGCGCGTTCGTGTGGAGAGAGCCGGAGAGAGCTCGCCTGCCACACGGAAGGCTCGAGCTCGACCGCGGCTACGCTAGCTGCCTGTGGGAAGGAGCATTGCGGGTCGCCCAAGCGCGTTCGTGAGGAGAGAGCCGGAGAGAGCTCGCCTGCCACAACGGAAGGCCCGAGCTTGACCGCGGATATGCTAGCTGCTGCGGGGAAGGAGCATCGTGGGTCGCCAAGCCAGACACCACGAGGGTGCAGGTAACCTGCAACGGTCTCGTGGGACTCGTTCGGTCTGCCAAGTCCCACGCCATAAAGACCCAAGAGGTCCAGTCTGACCCCATTGCTTTGATGGGGTCTTTTTTCCTGCTTTTCTTTCGAATGAATGTTTGTGGCGCCGATCCCGTAAGTAAAACTGTGTAAGTGACTGTACATTAATAATTGCTTATAGACGGTTGTAGTTTTTGTTGCTTGTTAATTGCATACGTGTTTCATTATAATAAATGTCCTTGTGTAAATGTAAACCTGCTCGCTTCGTCATTCCTCATTGACTGAACATTTCGTGTGTTGGGAGTTAGAAAGCCGTTGGTTTGCCGTAATAGGGGATTTGGACCGACGGTTCTCGGCGATTACGCCGCTCGGAATCGCCCACGGACAAGCTCGCCTCGGCGGTTTGTTCCGTACGAGATCCGTCGAGGGTGGAATACCCCGGTAGTTGGATCACGTGGGTATTTAGGTACATTGAAGATTGGCAATCGACCTACCCCACGTGATCTGCCCATTGGCGTATTTCGGTTCTTGTACAAGGACCGTCACTACGGAGTTATCTGGGCGCGATCTATATTCCGGGCGATCGGTCGGGCCGACTCGACTTGCGGCTCCCGTTCAGGCGGTCGTTGGCGGCGAGACCCCGGCCTGTAACAATATATTTGTAGATATATATAACATATATATATATATATATATATGTATATACTGTATAATCTATGATATATAATTATACTATGTATATATTATGTTATATATATATCTATGTATAATATATGTATATATATATGTATATATATATAATATATGTATTATATATGTATATATATATCTATGTATATATATATATATATATATATAATATATATAATATATATATATATATATATATAATTATATATATATATGTGTTGGGCAAAAAAGCGATAATCCGATAACAGATAATTATCGAAGTTAACTTTTTAATCGACTATTTTCGGAAGTTAAGTTCCATTTATCGTTATCGGACCAGTTAATTCCGATAACTCGATTGTTTTAGTCCGATAATGTCCGTTAATTTTTGTCCGATAACATTTTTATCGTTTCCGGGTCGCATTTCGCCGAACTAATAATTATCAATGAGGAGAAAAATGTACATGATATAGATTACTTGTTTTACAAGATAATGCTGAATCAGGCCGCGCGTGAAGAAAAATGGAAGAAGAAGAAGAAGAGGGAGCAGGAGGAAGAAGAAGAAGAAGAAGAAGCCTTGCAATGGCGACTTCCTCAGCCATGCGGCTGCTCGGCTCTGCAGGTTCTGGGTTCGGTCAAGGTTGGGAAACGTACAGATCGGTTAATTCAAACACAAGGACGGTCTAACCTTCGCAGAGCGACGGACAAGCGGACATGAGTGTTGAGGCGTGGAGATACGGTCGCGCCATGTTTGTAACTGTTCTCGGTGTGTTTGTAAGGTCGTGCCTCTCATGTTTGAATTAACGGTGCCTTCCTGTTTGTGTGCGCAGAGTTCCGCGGACCTGTTCCCGTTGCTCTTTCGGTAAGAAATGGACATTAATTTGTTTGTTGGATTCACATTGTGTCCTTGACCCGTCCCGTTAACCTCCCAATGCATGTTGGACTCCGTCCGGTTAACCGTGCTGTGTGTGTGTGGTGCTGTGCTGTGTGTGTGTGTGTGTGGTGTGCTGTGGTGTGCTGTGTGTGTGTGTGTGTGTGTGTGTGTGTGTGTGTGTGTGTGTGTGTGTGCTGTGTGTGCTGTGTGTGCTGTGTGTGTGCTGTGTGCGTGTGTGTGTGGTGTGTGTGTGTGGTGTGCTGTGTGTGCTGTGTTGGTGCTGTGTGTGCTGTGTGTGCTGTGTGTGCTGTGTGTGCTGTGTGTGCTGTGTGGTGTGCTGTGTGTGGTGTGTTGTGTGGTGTGTGTGTGGTGTGTGCGCGTGTGTGCGTGTGCGTGCGTGTGTGTGGTGTGTGCGTGTGGTGCGCGTGTGTGTGTGTGTGTGTGTGTGTGCGTTTGACGACTCATAGACTCTAAAAAGATGTATAATGCTTATTTTATTCTTGGGTTTAGCATAAATAAGCCTTTTCTATGGTTTTGAAGCTTTTTCCTTGTTTTTTAGAATATTTGTTAAAAAGTAGTTATCGTTATCGGATTCTCGTTAACTTCCGATAACTTTGTATTATAATAACCGGATTATCGTTATCGGACTTAAAAATTGGGGTTATCGGATTGTCGTTATCGAAGTTAACTTTTTGGTTATCGTGCCCAACACTGTGTGTGTGTGTATATATATAATATATTATATATCCCTGTGTCGTCAGAGGCTTGTGCGTCAGGAAGGGCATCCGGCGTAAAACCTGTGCCAAATCATTATGCGGATCAATAAGGATCCGCTGTGGTGACCCTAACGGAGCAGCCGAAAGAAGGAGAAGAATATATATATATATACCACACACACACACACACAACACACCACACACACACACACACTCAGTGTACAAAACATTAGGAAACACCTTCCTAATATTGAGTTGCACCCCCTTTTGCCCTCGGAACAGCCTCGATTCGTCAGGACAGGGATGTTGGCCTATGTTGACTCCAATGCTTCCACAGTTGTCTGGTCGTGGATCTCTACTCCAATAGCTCATTCCATCTCATGCGCACATAGCTCATTCCATCTCATCCCACAAATGCTCAGTTGGATTGACATCTGGTGACTGGGCAGGCCACTGCAGTAAGCTGAATTCACTGCCACGTTCGTGGAACCATTCCTGGACAATCCTAGCCTTGTGACACGGGGTATTATCCTGCTGAAGAAATCCATTTGCAGATGGATACACTGCTGCCATGAAGGGATGCACCTGATTGGCAATGATGTTCAGATATCCTGTGGCATTCAAACGTTGCTCCACTTTTATCAAGGGGCCCAATGTGTGTCATGAAAACACACATCACACCATCACCACCAGCCTACAATGTTGACACACGGCATGATGGATGCATGTTCTCATGTGGTTTTCTCCATTACCCTAGTCCTCCCAACAGCATAAAACAGCAGGAACCAGGATTCATCAAACCAGGAAATGTTTTTCCAATCCTCCAGTGTCAGTGTTTTTGTTCCTTAGCCCACTGCACCCGCAGGTTCTTGTTTTTTTTGCTGAAAAAAGTGGAACTCTGTGCGGCCTTCGGTTGCCATACTACATCTATATCGTGGTATGACGAGTTGAACATTATTTTATGGGTCTTCCGGCACCAATGTTGAACTGGACTGTCAGATGACAAACTCTAGCCTGTCTGTTGCTCCACACAATTCATGTCAGCCTCCTTTGGCCTCTTTCATCAATGAGCCATTTTCAACTACTGGCCTGCCATTGCCTGGATGCCCTTTGGGTGGTGGACCATTGTTGATGCACACATGAAAATTTTGAGTGTGAAAAACCCAGCAGTGTTGCGGTTCTTGACACACTCAAACCGGTGTGATACTACCATATCCCGTTCACCTGGCACATACTACCATATCCCGTTCAAAGGCACTTAAATCTTTTGTCTTGCCCATTCACCCTCTGAATGGCACACATACACGATCCACGTCTCAAGGCTTAAAAATTCTTCTTTAACCTGTCTCCTTACCTTCATCTGCATTGATTGAAGTGGATTTAGCAGGTGCAATAAATAAGGGATCATAGCTTTCACCTGGAATCACCTGTTCATTCCATTTCATGGAAAGAGCAGGTGTTCCTAATGTTTTGTACACTGAGTGTTTATATAGATTATAGAGATAGATATCAAGAGATATTAAGAGATTACAGATAGAGAGATGAAAAGAGTCACAATGGGGTTCGATTCTTTCTCGAACACAACACATATTCCCTTCCCACTGATACGTGGAGTGGGTGGGGGAGCAATTAGCTACACTAGGGTTCATCTGTGTGTATTGTACGTGCTTCCCCGGGGTCCCTGAAAACCGTTACAATATAATTTGTTTACTATAATGTATTCGTGAGTTTTCGGCAGTGAATTGGAAGTACGACGGTGTGTTGTAAAGTAATTCCTCCTATTCGTTTTCTCCAAAAGAGGTAAAGATGTTTGAATGAAACAAAGTGCAGTCTATACTTTAGTTCTTCCCACAACTGGTAGTCCATGGGCCAGATCATTTTGTGTTTTTGCAGTGTAGCATTCGAGGTAAATCATGGCAATTGGGTTAGGCATATACTCATATTCAAGGTGAGTATCAGTGGAAATATGGCAATAAAACACACATGGAAAGCTGATAGACAAGAACTCTTAATATGGAAGTGCAAACAATGTTGTTTTTTATTTTCAAAATTGGGAGAAAATCATATTTGGGAGTCACTGGTACTGCATGAGGGAACGAAACGTCACAGAATTTATGTATTTGATGTGTATTTAGATGAAGCCATTAAAAATGCTGAGCGATGTAATCGAGGGTCCAGATTTGGCATTGAATTGAAGAACATAGCACCAGCCCACAAAATCCAGCAATGGAGGAAATATCTCTGCAGTCCTTTCAGCAAGACAAGCCTCATAAAAATTATTGGTTGAAGAGTGGAAGTTTCCCAAATACAGAGAGAAGCTTTTTGACAAATCACCGTTTGTCACCTGTGAGGAGTCTTGCTACAAGATTTCCTTTGATAATTGGGATGAAGTAAAACAACTTAAGTCTTCCCAAGAGGAAGCTGACATGACACCCATTACATACATCAAAGCATGCATACAAGCCCATCATAAGTTCTGTTGACGATACAGATGTCCTCATATTGTGTCTTGGCTTCAACAAGGACATATGTTGCCCTTTGGATCAGAAGTGTGGAACACTGAACCGAAAAAGGTTCATTGACATTGGCAAACTGGTATCATCGATCGGAGAAAGTGTATGTCATGCTCTGGTTGGGCTTCATGCCCAACTGTCATCCCATCCCAAATAGGTTGGGATACTGTCAGTGCCTTTGTAGGCCATGAAAGATGAATGTATTGAAGCTAATTAAAAAAGACCATGCCAGTCAAGAGGTCTTCTGTCAGCTTGGGCAATCATGGCAAGTATCAGCATAACTCTTTAAGAATATGCAAAGGTTTACTTCCGAGATGTATGTACCTTCCAGTCGTACTTTTCAGGTCAATCAACTAACTGCAAGAGGAACACTTCTGTACTAAATGAGGAGAGGTGGAATCAAGTAGATTGCTGCCGTGTGAACACTGTCTCTTCATGCTTGTCCTCCGAGCCAATTACCAAGCGGTGATTTGAAAGCACTGCCTTCAGTGTCACCCTTCTGTACCAAACCCAGAGGGGTGTGGATGAACCAGAGATGACGGCAATCTGACCATTGAGTGGATGCACGGGCCTCCGGCACCAAATGCTGTGTTGGAACTGATGTCGTGCAAGTGTCCACGTTCTTGCAAGCTACCAAACTGCACATGTCTTGCCAATGGACTGGATTGTACAGACGTGTGCAAACTCCAGACGTGTTCAAACCAAAAGATTGTAGAGGAGGAATCAGATATTGAAGCTCCCCTGGAAGAATCCGATGACGATGAATGCGACGACAAGTAAGGTGAATGGACAGACATCCCAGTTACGTGGCTGTTGCCAATAACAGCTCCACCATAAATAGTTTGATATCAAATAAAAATAAACTGTAAAATGTACCTGTGAACACATGTAATTGTTTGTTTTCTAAAGTGGCCTGCAAAAGTATTCACCTGCTTCCAAAGTTTATACATTTTGATGCCACCTGAGCTAATTTCATGATGCTTTCAAATCAAACTTGATATACAGTCTTCACAAACTACTCCAAAGTGATTAAGCTAAAAAAATGCAGATATAATGTGAATAAGTTTGATCAACAGAGAAAATCAGATGATTCTTAGTTGTGTAAGTATTCACACCCTTTGCCTCATTAACCCGAAATTGCTTCAGGAGCAAATTATTTGTTTGAAAGGTTACAAAATATGTGTAAGAGGTTTCACCTGTACGTAATCAATAGTGAAACTTAATCATAGGGGCAATACCCCTGGGCGCTTACCTGGTAGTGGCTACATAAGATAACCAGGCAACCACTGGTGGACATGGATGACCCACAAAATATATAATGGAGAAGAAAGTAAATACCTTTGGATTTATTACAGCGCGGCGACATCGCGCTGTTATATAATTGGCTATTCTGTCCTGTGTCTTCTGTCACAC
>CM068955.1:177690252-177706673 GCA_035128595.1 Eptatretus atami | reverse complement strand
AGGGGTGGGGAGGGAGTCTGGAGGGGAAGGGGTGGGGAGGTAGTCTGGATGGAGGGGGTGGAGTGGGAAGAGGACGGGAAAGAGGTGGGTGGAGAGAGACACCAGGTAACTTTGCTACTACTCAGGAATAAACTGCCTTCACGTCGCTTTGCTCGGCCTCAGCCGAATAATGGAGATAAAATTGTGGGATTTTGGGTTTCCCAATCCCCCACCCCCCTTTTCCACACAATGTTCCCCCTACTCTGCTTTCCCTTTCCATACATAAATTGATGGTTCAAAGGAACCACTGGTTAAGACAACAATTGGTTAAGTTCATGTTTTTATCGGCGTTCGTTTGTCCGTTTGTTTTTCCATCTCAGTTTCCATCTGCTGTTTGTGATAAGCAGTTTCTTCACTGTGGAAGCTGATGGAGATATCTCTCAGGATGTGGGTAGTATATGGAATCAAGGTCTTGTGTGTAATAAGCTTCTCATGGATTATTATGGGTCAATGTCCAAAGCAAAACGAACTGAGAACAGATATGAGTGAATGAGAACAAATAAATCTGACTTCTGTCGCTCTTCTTCTCACAAAACGTCCTCTCCAAGACGCCCTCCGGGTGTGCGTCCTCTCCAAGGCGCCCTCCGGGTGTGCGTCCTCTCCAAGGCGCCCTCCGGGTGTGCGTCCTCTCCAAGGCGCCCTCCGGGTGTGCGTCCTCTCCAAGGCGCCCTCCGGGTGTGCGTCCTCTCCAAGGCGCCCTCCGGGTGTGCGTCCTCTCCAAGGTGCCCTCTGGGTGTGCGATCTCTCCAAGGTGCCCTCCAGCTGTGCGATCTCTCCAAGGTGCCCTCCAGGTGTGCGATCTCTCCAAGGCGTCCCCGGGTGTGCGATCTCTCTAAGGCGTCCTCCGGCTGTGCGATCTCTCCAAGGTGCCCTACGGGTGTGTGTGTCCTCTCCAAGGTGCCCTCAGGTTGTGCGTCCTCTCGAATCCGCCCTCCCAGTTGTGCAATTTCTATTTTTAAAAGGAACATTTTATTGCTTTGTCATAAACTAGCAGGAGCACCCGGCATTGCCCAGTGGGTACCTGGCATTGCCTGGTGGGTACCCGACATTGCCCCGGTGGGTACCCGACATTGTCCGGTGGGTACCCGGCATTGCCCGGTGGGTACCCGACAATGCCCGGTGGGTACCCGACATTGCCCGGTGGGTACCCGACATTGCTCCGTGGGTGCCCGGTGGGTACCCGACATTGCCCGGTGGGTACCCGACATTGCCCGGTGGGTACCCGACATTGCTCGGTGGGTACCCGACATTGCTCGGTGCTGTTGTAATCGTGTTGGCATTTTGAAGAAATCAATCTTTTTTTTTTCTGGGGGCCTAAAACTATTCCCTACACCCACTAAGGAATAGGGTCGGGATCATTTAATATCACCTTTCGCGTAGCTACAAAGGCTTAGGCACTCCAGAGTTATATTTTTTTAAATTAAAACTCACTTCCCGGGGCTCACTGATGAACCTCTGAAAGTTTGACAAAGATCCGTTCAGCCATCTCTGAGAAGACTGGCGACACAGACAGACACACATAGACAAACATCTCCATTCTAGTTTAGATGATTCCACTGCTGAAATGAACCTCAATTCTGTTGAAAACTGGTGTTGGTGCTGTCGGTGTGACGTGGAAATGGTTATTATTTGGCACGTCCAAATGTTAAACAAAGGAAAGCGGAGCAAACGTACATCTATGAACCCAGAGTGATGATGCCGGTGAGATTTGGAAGTGTTATGTTTGAAACCAACCCACAGGCTCCAGTATTTAACCACAGTTGTAAACAAGCTGCTCGTTCCTGTAATACGTGCCACACGGCACATGTGCTAATCTATGGCTGTGTGATGTCCAAAACCAAGGAGTGAAGAAAAAGAACTTTCCGTCCCTTCACATCTTCAGACGCATGGCTGCCGAGGCATTTTTTTTTCCTTGGCTTGGGGGCACGATCCTGAAGGGGTCGCCACTCCGACGCAAGATCCTAGTACCTGTCAGGGGGCTGCTCTTTTGGCATGGTGTCGAGCTTAATCAACCGGTACTCCAGATTGTCTTGTTGGTGAACACTGCACTTACACATCAGTTTTGTCAGAATAAGAGCTCAAGGATGTGAGGGCCAAGATTGGGGTCAGTAGTTAACATAAAGCTGTATAATGGCGGCAAAGCTTCTCGGCAATTTCACATTAGCCAGAACATTTTGGTCGCTTTAGCATCCTTGCATCTGTTGTCCTTCACCTTGAAATTCTTTTTCAGTTTTGCATTTGAAGCCTGAAACAAATGTTCCAACATTGGTGCTAACTTCATCTGACCACTGCATTTCCTGCTGCCACTTTTTGTGGTGGGTCGTGCTCGTTATAGCCTGCAGAAATCTTTCCTGGCAGCCCGGTCAGATCATAGGCCATTGTCCAGTGTTTCATCCACATTGCCGCAAGCTGTTATTGCGTAAAAATCCTTGCTCATGGAGGAAACAAGGAGACGAGGTAAAATGGCAATGCACTGTGATGTCACAGTTGGACAAGCAAAAAGGGAAAGAACAACGAGAGGGGCGGAAATAAACCTGCAAGTAGGAGGGAGTTGGGTTAGGAGACATTGAAGAAGGAGAGGAAGTAGCATTGCAGGTAAGGATGGGGATGGCATGAGGTGGTGGTGCCCTACTCACTCGAGGGAAAAGCCCGACCTGGCAGTGCAATGGCAGGCAGTCGCACTGGGTGGGAGAGAGGAGGAGGAGTCACATTGCCATGGATTTTGGAAGAACATTCTCCTGGAATTGCTGGGGAGGATCAGAGGGCCTTGAAAGGAAAAGTGGTTAAAAAGAGGCCACAAACCTCTCTGCTGTGAGAGTAAAAAACAGGCCATTTGTTGTTGTTTCGGCGTCGTCATGGAAGCTTTGTTGTTGCATTGTAGGATGTCAAAATCGATGTAGAAAGATATTCAATGGGGCTTATTATGCCTTGTTTGGACAACCTTTACAACCATTGTCTTTGTACCGAAACGCAAGCTTTGCGGATGGAGACCTGAAACACAGCGAGTAAGCCACGGAAAAATGATCATACACCCAGCCACACTCGAACACACCACGTCATCAAGTTTCGAGGCACGTCGGCCAACTTTAACGTCACACCTTCCTGGTTCACGATGGACGCATTCTACTTTGCATCGCCAAACACAAATCTAAAATATGAGGCAATTAATTATACAGCAAATTGTAGGCACGAGCAAAGACAAGGTCGGAGAAGAGGGACATTAAAATGAGCACCGTCTGATCGACCGACCGTCCGATCATATTGCAGATATCTGTTCCTCATGCCATTTCCTCAACCTGATTCCATCACGACTATGATTGGCTGCATTCTGGGTAACTTGGACTGTGTGTGTGATATTTCAAAAATCATTCACCAGTTTGCTTTCCCATTGCACATGTATTCCTCATACCACCAAAAAGGTGGAGACCAGAGTATCAGCTCCTTTTTACCTCCGCCACCGAAGGTGAAGGAGGTTATGTTTTCACCCCTCTCTCTGTCTGTCTGTCTGTCTGTTACTTGCAAAATCGAATATTTTTCAAGCATATTGTTCAGTCGATTTTGTTATTCTGTCTGTCTGTCGATCACCTACAGGTCACAATTTTAAACTGATCTTCACGAAACTTCACCACATGGTCGAGTTTGTCATAAGGAAGAAGCCTATTGTTTAAGGTCAACATAGGCCAAAGGTCAGCAACTATGGTGTAATTTCTAAATTCCTCAATTTTCATCCGATTGACTTGAAATTTGAAGAGGATTTATATTTCAGGTCACTGAATTCAACCAGCCAATTATATTTGAGGTCAATATCGACCAACAGGTCAACATAGGACCAAGGTCAACAAATAAGGTTGTATTTCTAAAATCCTCAATTTTCATCCGATTGACTTGGAATTTGAAGAGTTGCTGCATATTTGGTCATTGAATTCAACCACCAATTATTTTTGAGGTCAAATGTGTTTTATGGATTTTGCAAGTATCGTGCTCTGCATGACATCTTCTTCTTGTTTGTCTGTCTGTGTGCAGGATATCGCAAAAAGTTGTGGACGGATTCAGACGAAACTTGGTGGACATGTTGGGTATGTCGCAAGGACGAATTTATTCAATTTTGGTGAAGATCCGAATCCGGATCTGGATACGAGAATTATTTAATTTATAAAGTGATTCTTCACCATTGAGAGATAGACAAAAACGATATAGTACTGTATAGCATGATATTTCAAAAATGGATTGGGCCCGATATGTTCTCGTGGATCAGGCATTACGTGGCGGAGGTATGCGCTCGACCAAGTGCCCTTCTCGTTATGATATAAAATGCAATCAAAATATAATTTTCAACACACTACACCAGCAAAAAAGATTTTGGACATACCATAACCATATTTGGCCTTGCTGGACCACACCAAAAGTGTTTGTGATGTAAAACGCCAAGTGATCAATTTTGAAGTTTGCATCCTCTTTCGTTAATCCGATGAGAGATGGTTTTTGTCTGTTTGTCACCATTTTTCTCAGAGATGGCCAAACGGATCCTCGTCAAACTTTCAGAGGTTCGTCAGTGAATTGCTGGTGAGTATTTTAAGCAAAAAAACAATGTTTTTTTTTGATTTTTTATTATTTTAAAAGTTCAAGAGTGCTTCAGCCTTTGTCGCTACGTGTAGGAGTCGCCACTACGTGAAATTGAATGATCCTGACCCTATTCCTTAGTGGGTATGGGGAAGTGTTGAAGACCCCCACAAAAATGAGAAAGAAAAACAAAATTTGATTTCTTCAAAGTGCCAACAGGGTTCGAACAGCCGAGTACTCCTGCTTGGATTTATTTATATATAGCCATTTGTGCATTAGCTCCATTGTCTGGTGTTGGCTTCACAGTTTTGAGATCACAGAACCACTTCACAGTGGTTGGGTTGAGTTCTTAGGGTCTTGAGTTTGAGCTCCTGTCAGATGTTGAAATAACACCAGGTGGGTTGAGCCTGCCATTCTTCGAAATTTGGCAAAATTACTACCAGCTTGCTGGTAACGGGGCACTGCCTCAGTGGCACAGCCATGTTTCCAGAAAAAAATGATGCAACAACCAAAGGTTCCACACAAAACAACAATATTAGCTCCATTATATTATTACGGTTTTGGAAACATACCCCAGGGGTCGAGCATGCTTGCCCACGTAGGAGACCCGAGGATTAGTTATTTATTTAGTTTATGTGTAGGTAGACCCTCGCCCCTTGTCGAAGGGTTTTTTTTGGGGGGGGGGTGTGGTTGGGCATGCATTGAGGGTAATGTGTTGTGTATTTCCCTGATGTGATATCTTTTCTCCTTCACCTCATCGGTCCATTCCCCCCCGCCACCTTTCACACCATAAGTCCATTTCAACAATTCCCCAATAACCCCCTTCACCAAACCTCAAGTCAACGGTCCCTCCTTCGTCTCTCGGTCTGTCTGCATCCTTCTCCACATCCACTGCATCCATGCAATATCTTATTTCATGCGTTCATAACGCAAAGAACGACGCTTGATTCATGGCCTGCGGGACAGCGCCTCTCGTGTGATATAGTGGAGCACTGTACAGGGAAAGTTTGCACGCGAGGGAGGGGCTGGGGGCGCTCACCACAGAATGATGTGGAATCTTCCACAAGCTGTGTCGTGGACACGTTGCACACCAATGAGGAGGAGGCTCACACGAGCCGAGATGAGGAGAAAGCCAGATCCAGAAAGGAGGAAGAAGCTGAGACAGTGGGCGGACAGAGATGCCAAAAAGCTTGTCCGTCGAGGAGCAGAGGTGTTTGCAGTGTGAAGAGAGGGAGGGAGCCCATGGTGTGCTGGAGGGCAGGGGGAAAGCCCATAATGCAGCTTGATTTGTGGGGAGCAGCTGTGCACAGAGGCCCAGCAGCAACAGAGTTGATTTCAGCTGGCATATCTGGCATAAACGGGTGATTAAAATGTCAAGGTTTTGGATGGGGGATGATCAGAGATGGTGCTGAACAGCTATCTTGAAGACCTGGAGGGGAAAAAGAGATTGAAGAGAGTGGAAGTTAGTTTCACAGGTGGGAAAAAGAGGAAAAAATGAGGGGAGGGGAGCAGTAATTCTGGATCTTGAGAGTTTTACGAGAATGAGGATGCCATTAGATCACATGTGCCCGGCGGATACCCGGGGGAGACAAAGCACGGAGAGGGCAGAGGATGCCAGAGCAGAAAGGAGGTAGTCGAAGAGAGACCACGAACCTGTCTGAAATAGTGAAGTGATAGGCCCATCGACTCAGCTTCATCGTCGGACATTCCAATGATAGTGAAGGCCTTAGTTTCCATGACGTCCAGCTGAGCAAAATGTGAGGCAGGAAAGCAGTATTCCATCAAGCTGGGGATGAAAGCATTGTAAGTGGATAAGGGTTCAGGTGTGCCAAGGAAGGGCTTTGTATGACGGAGGATGCACAATTTGCATGACTGGCTTTGAAGGCCAACTTTGAAATGTCGTTTGCCCCAGAGAGATCATGGTTGCGAGTGAGACCGAGGAGTTTGAAGGATTCGACTTCGAAAGGGTTGTTAAGAAAATAGATGGGAGGGTTTGCGGTACGCTCCTTTCGTAGAGAGTGAGTGTGTTGGATTTCTCAGGGTTAAAAGACAAATTCCAAGTGTTTGACCAGTCTGTGATTTTGTCTTGGTCTGAGGAGAGGGAAGACGCTGCTGCCTGTCTGTCAGTCAGAAGATGTTATGGCAGAGTGGAGTCATCAGCAAAGAGATAGAGAGGATTTTCCAAAGAGTCCTTGATGAATAGGATGGGGCCTAAAACACTGCCTCGAGGTACTCCAGCCTTGACAGGGGGAATTGAAGAAAAGGTTGTGTTGAAAGCCACATGTTGGGTCCGAGAGTGGAGGAAGTCAGTTATCCAAGAGTGTAGTTGGCCTTTGATTCCATTTGGAGAGCAATGCGGGATGCCAGACTGTATCGAAAGTTCGAGAGATGACCCTGATCTCATGTCTGACATTGAGGGCTTCCATCCATTGTTGGGGGAGGAGAGGAGATTGGGACCATACTCAATGCAGAGCGTTGGTGCTGCTTAAGCAGTCTCCTTGGCTATTGGGCACAATCCTGGACGGGTCACCACTCCGACACAGGATACCAGCATGCTGACACTCATTTTGCCGACCTCGGAAGGATGACAGGCCGAGTTAACCCCACCTGGTATTAATTCAACAGCTGAGCGGGATTCAAACTCAGGACCCTCGGATCCAAAGCCCACCATCCTAAACATTAAGCCAACACCAGGCATTGTTGGGGGAATAGAAGCAGCATGTTCACGGTGGAATGACGTGGTCTGAATTGATGATCTGAGATGAGGTGACTGGAGAAAAGGAATGATTTGATATCAACGGTGATGATGGATTCCATGATCTTGCTGATGATTGGAAGTAAGCCGATTGGGCAGTAGTTAACAGAATCCGTTTTTGGTGATCGTGACCTGACCTGACATTTTTGCACCTTTTTATGCAATGCAGTGATGTTGGCTCATTTCTAAGCATATGGAAGATGACCGAGGGCAAATTATTGGGTGACGAGGGCAGAGAAAGGATGTGAAAGAGCAGCAGAGCAAGTTTTTAGGACACATGAGCTGATGCCGTCTGGTCCAGTTGCAGAGTTAGAGTTGGGGGTTGTCAGAAACGTCTCCCCCTTCTCAGGTGTGAAAGACACAGAGTCTAGGAGTCGTTGGGTGTGACTGTGAAGTGTGGGTACAGAGAGACAGAGAGAAAGACAGACAGAGACAGAGAAGTTTGGGATACAAGATTTGAAGCAAACAGAATTGAAGCATTCGGCCTTCTTACGAGCGAAGTCGGCTGTGGTGTCATTTGAGGAGATGGAAGAGATGGAAGGGATGGAAGGAGAGCATACTCCAGAGACAGACTTAACAAGGTTCCACCAGGTTTTAGAGGAGGGAAACAAGTTTGAAAGTTCATTCTTGAGCTTGGATAGATGTTGTTTTCTGGCTCTCGTGAGAGTCGACACGCTTCTTGCGGGCTTTGTGGAATATTTTGAGGTTGTCTTTTGTCGGATTTCCTTTCGAGGAGAAGAATGCAAGTTGTTTCAAGGCAACAGCCGCACCCTATAATTCAGTGTACCATGGGCAGGAGGGTGAGTATGATAATGGAAAATGAGATGTGATGCAGCTATGCAGCAGGGAGAGTAGGTTTCTGTGAAAAAATTCCCAGGCTGAGTTAATTTCAGGGGTGTGAGATAAAGGAGACCAGTCCTAAGTGTGATGGCTGCTTGCAGTCCTTGCCAGTTTGCCTGAGTGAACTCCCAGACTCACTAACCCTCAGGCTGTTCTCTGAGAATGGCGATAGAGATATTGACCTTCATAAGCACATGATCAGATGAACCAATTGGGGCAGAGGAAGAGGAAGAGCAAGAGACATTAGCAGGGCAATTGATCATCACCAAATCCAGAAATGAGGATTTTCTATTGACAGAAATCCAGGTGGGAAAGTTCATAGATTGG
This sequence comes from Eptatretus atami, assembly GCA_035128595.1. Lineage (NCBI taxonomy): Eukaryota > Metazoa > Chordata > Myxini > Myxiniformes > Myxinidae > Eptatretus > Eptatretus atami. The sequence continues at coordinate 177,698,152 of CM068955.1, read as the reverse complement.
GTCAGTCCCATGGTCACAGAAAACCTTTGCTCAAGTGCCATGGCTGGTGAGAGAGGTACCAACACACAACCAATTTGCATGGTGACAATTGAAATCAACATATATGAGAAAGAGAAAGTTGGGATGAATGGTTAAAAGTTGGTCCATGTCATCTGAGAGAGATGTAGATGTAGTCGTCACTGTTCGGAGGACATTACAACACGGAGACAAACATGAGGTGGGAGCGGAGGGGAAGTCACAGCCTGCGGTACTCCTGGGGTTTGAGAGGTGTAAGAGCAATACACGGAGAATGAGAATTGGAGTTCTTGACGTACAGTGCGACTCCACTCCCAAAACGGGGGTTCACGTAGATCAAACCGGAGGAGACAATAGCTAGGAAGAGACTAAGCAGTCAGGGATGTCCTGTGCAAGGAACAATTCTGTTAAGCAGATGATGTCCAGTTTATCGGCGGCAGCAGCCTGAACTGAGAGACCTGTCAGATTGGAGCAGAGGCCTCGGATGTTTGTGGTCCACACAGCTGCCGATAGGGTGTCGGAATGTGGAAAGGAGCAAGGAGAGGATGTGGGGCTTGGGGAAAAGAGAGGGTGCGGGGATGGGGTGAAGACGTTTTTACCCCTCAGCCCGAATTGGGCTGAAAAAGGGGTATTGTCGTCACAGGCGTTGTCCGGCGGGCGTCCGGGCATCTGTCGGGCGTCTGTCAACTTTTGGTTTCCGTCAATTTCGAGGAGAATGCCTTGTCCGATTAAATCCATTTTTGCAGGGTATGTTGGAGTTGAGTAGAGGAAGGTTCCTTTCGAAAATGGGCGCGCTGCGATTTTCAATGTGGCCTCCATGGCAGCCATCTTGAAATTGGTTTCCGTCGATTTCGAGGAGAACGCCTTGTCCGATTAAATCCATTTTTGCAGGGTGTGTTGGGTTGAGTAGAGGAAGGTTCCTTTCGAAAATGGCGCGCTGCGATTTTCAATGTGGCCTCCATGGCAGCCATCTTGAAATTGGTTCCGTCGATTTCGAGGAGAACGCCTTGTCCGATTAAATCCATTTTGCAGGGTGTGTTGGGTGAGTAGAGGAAGTTCCTTTCGAAATGGGCGCGATGCGATTTTCAGTGTGGCCGCCACGGCAGTCGTCTTGAAATTGGTTTTCGCATTCGAGAACAGCTTGGCTTGTCCGATTAATGCATTTTTGCAGTGTGTGTTGGAGTTGAGTAGAGGAAGGTTCCTTTCGAAAACTGACTGCATCATCGTGATATCACTGCTTCCTTTTACAATGCATGGGCTGAGGGGTTACGCCCGCTTTGCGGAGCTATTTTTAGTGGTCATAAAGGACACAAACAACAGGAAATAAGAACTCATGCAACATGTTAAATAAGGTGGTGTAAAAGATGACACATCAATAACGGTAAACGTCCAAAAAAATTTTTTTCTCTCTGACTTTTAAAATCTTTATTTTATTTCAATTGAATTATATACAATACTTGAACACAGTATAACACAAATCGCTTTTTTGCCACTTTCAAATCCTTTGCGTTTAGCAATAATCGGACAAAATATTACGGCATTTTTCGTCATCACGACCAATGAAATTTTCTGCTTGCAGACCCTGTCCATGTCCTTGTTTTCCAATACTGTGTGGGGTAAGGTGTTCTATGAACTCTAGAATGAAATAATTGATTGTTCAAATTATTTAAATTGTAAACCTTACATGTTGGTTCAGTGGGGTAAACACTCTGACTGGTGAGGGTTGTGAGTTTGAATCCCATCTTTTTATTCTTTATTAAGCCTGGTGTTGGTTTAACAGTTGGTGTGGTTGGCTTAAGATCTTAGGGTCTTGAGTTTAATCCCCCATCACCATGCAGGTTGACTCAACCTGCCATCCTTCTGAAGTTGGCAAAATGAGTCCCAGCTTGCTGTTAACAGGAGGCATTGCATCAGCAGCACAACATTGCACCCCAGAAAATGATGCAGCCAAGCAGCCACAGGGTGTATATGAATAAATAGGATCCTTGATTTAATGATATTAAAGCATTTTTGTTGAAAAAATTTTTTTCTAAATTTCCACCAATGGAATTGGGGTGAGTTTAAAGAATTAGTTCTTCACTCAAAGGATGTGGGTTCAAAATCCATGGCTGTGCCTTTGGAGGTGGGTCCTGGACTTCTAAGTTTGTTCGTTACCTTGTTATTGTGGAGTCAGGCATGTCCTGTGGGAGGAAGGATTCTGTTAAATAGATGATATCCAGTTTATCAGCAGCAGCCTGAATTGAGAGATCTGTCAGGTTGCAGCGAAGGCCTTGGATGTTTGAGGTCCACACAGTTGGGGACAAGGGAGGAAGAGGTGCTGATAGGGCGAAGGAGAGGGGAGAAAAGGGGGGTGGGAGAAAAAAAATGGGGGTTGCAGGGATAGGGCAAAAGCAGGAGAGGATGGGCGGGGAGCTGAGATGGCAGGACGATGGAGAAGCTGAGAATGGGTGAGACTTTGGGAAGCTGGGAAGGGAGATCTCTAAGTTGGTAAGTTATTATATCTGCTCTTTAATTTAAGGGGGTGGGGTGGATGGGTCATCAGGGCCTTGGGGGATTGGGGGAGGGGAATATAAGGGATAAGAGTAGGTTTGAGATAAAGGAAAGGGACCCACTTTTATAACCATAGACAATGTCAGACCAACTGACAACCACACTTGGGATTTCACATGGTTTGTTTGTTTAGAGGCTGTTTACTGCATGGGTTGGGGGGGGGGGAGGGTGGGAGGGTAGGGGTAGCAGTGAGGGACAATGAGAGACTTGGATAGAAAGAAATGCTTGAGAAGAATGGGATTGGGGAGGAAAAAAACGGAGAGAGGGAATGAGTGGGTGGATCCGTGGGACATGAGACACCACACGGTGCTCCCGTATTAAGACAGTAGACCATTGTGTATCATTGGCCTGACCTGCAAGAGCACGTCTGGTGGAGGTGGATATAGTACAGGTACGACAGATCAAATAATATCAGGTGCTCCCTTGTCTCAAATATCAGACAACCATTTAAAGCTTGGCAGGTTAACTCCTAACGCTGCCTTCAAACCACCAGAGCACGATGTTTGCGTTTCAAGAGATGAAGAAGAAGCCCTGAGTTGCAAAATTAAATGCTTCCTCGGGTCAACAAGTTACTGTGAGTTCCAATGTTCCCTTTCAACAGCTCAGTCAGGATCAACACAGATAGGGCATAGAAGATTAAACACAAAAGGGTCTTCTTCTCTTTATTTGTGATATTTTGATTCTTATTCAGAGCAAATCACAAAAAGTTAAACTTTAAGAATGAAAACTATTACAAAACCTAACTGGAGAGTTTGAAAGAACACCTTGCCCCACAGTCTTCAAAAAATATATCACATTGGACTTTATGGGAAACAATTTAGTGGAAGAAGAAAAATCTCGAAGTTGCTCCAGCGAGAGCACGAGTGGCAAATTTAACACCGTTGAGGCACCATCCTTTACACCACTTGATTTAACAAGTTAAATTAGTTACCCATGCCTATTGTTTGTGTCCTTTGTGACAACCCTAAAAACTAAGTTTCCTGTTTTGAATGATCTTCAATTTTGTTTGAGTATCAGACAGACTGAAGCAAATGCTTTACCGCAAGTGTGCTTTACTGTGATATAAATAAAATGAAAACGTTGAATAACAAAGTGTTGAATATGGCAAATGTTTTCTGAATGTAATTGATATGAAAAACCGAATTGAATGAGACTCTCCATTGTTACAAGTGAAGTTCTTGTCCTAAGTGTGATGGCTGCTTGCAGTCCTTGCCAGTTTGCCTGAGTGAACTCCCAGACTCACTAACCCTCAGGCTGTTCTCTGAGAATGGCGATAGAGATATAGAGAAAATGGCGAAAATGGAGAATGGCGATAGAGAAAAGGAAGAGTTTTTGTATTTATGGAAATTGAAACTGGCCCATCTATCCTCACCTCACTCAACTGCGTGGTGTCATAACCGCTTGAAACCTCACTCAACTGCGTCGTGTCGTACCGCTTGAAACCTCACTCAACTGCGTCGTGTCGTACCGCTTGAAATCTCACTCAACTGCGTGGTCATACGGCTTGAAACCTCACTCAGCTGCGTCGTGTCGTACAGCTTGAAACATCACGACTGGCGGTGCGGCCCAATTAAACCCACTTGACTGCGCCGGCCGTATCTGAAACTCATCAACGGCGTGATGCACCGCTTGAAACCTCAATAACTGCTGGTGTCGAACCACTTGAAACTCACTCAACTGCTCGTGTCGTACCGTTCAAACCTCACTCAACGCATGGTTGGACGCTTGAACTCACTCAACTGCGTGGTGTCGTACGCTTGAAACTCATCAACTGCGTGTGTGTACGTCTATCAGCTTAAACGCTACACTTCACGCGTGTCTGTCCCAATTAACCACCCACTTGACTGCGCCGTGCCGTATCGCTTGAAACCTACAATCAACTGCGTGTGTCGTACACGCTTGAAACCATCAACTGCGTTCGAGGACCGTTGAAACCTCAACTCAACTGCGTAATTCCTCGACCGCTTGAAACCTCACTCAACTGCGTGGTGTCGTACCGCTTGAAACTCACTCAGCTGCGTGTGTCGTACAGCTTGAAACCTCACTCACTGCGTGTGTCGTCCCAATTAACCCCACTGACTGCGTCGGTGCGTAACCGCTTAACTCACCAACTGCTCGTGTCAAGCTTGAAACCTCACCGACTGCGTTGTGTCGTCCCAATTAAACCCACTTGACTGCGCGTGCCGTTCGCTTGAAACCTCATCAACTGCGTGATGTACACGCTTGAAACCTCAATCAACTGCGGGTGTCGAACCACTTGAAACTCACTCATCGCGTCGTGTCGTGCGTTAAACCTCACTCAACTGCTGTGTGGACGTTGAACCTCATCAACTGCGTGGTTCGGACCGCTTGAACTCACTCAACTGCGTGGTGTCGGTACAGTTGAAACTCACTCAAACTGCGTCGTGCATCGCGACCGCCTTGAAACCTCACTCACGCGTGATGTCGACCGCTTGAAACCTCAATCAACTGCGTGGGTCGGACGCTTGAAACCTCACTACACTGCGTGGTGTCGACCGCTTGAAACCTCACTCAACTGCTCGTGTCGGACCGCTTGAAACTCAATCAATAGCGTGGGTTGGGGTTCCGCCAACCGCTTGGTGGAAAACCTCATCAACTGGTCGTGTCGACCGCTTGAAATCAACTCAACTGCATGGTGTCGCACCGCTTGAAACTACACAACTGCGTCGTGCGTCGACCGCTTGAAACTTCAACTGCATCGGCGTCGACACTGAAACTTCTCAATCCGTGCGTTGACGCTTGAACTCATCAACTGCGCGCACGTCGAACCGCTTGAAACCTCACTCACTGATACCGTCGTACCACTTGAAAACTCACTCGACTGTCCGTGCGTACCGGCTTGAAACCTCACTCGACGCGTCGTGCCGTACGTTGAAACCTCTCACATGCGTCATGCGTCGGACGCGTACAATATAATCAACTGCGTCGTGCGTCGGACCGCTTAAAACGTCACTCGACTGCGTCGTGCCGTATCGCTTTGAACCCCCATCGATATGGCGTCGTGCCGTAGCTAACCCTATGCTCGGGTACGCTTGAAACCTCACTCAATCGCGTGGTGTGTACGCTTGAAACCTCACTCAACTGCGTGTGTCACACCGCTTGAAACCTCACAACTGCGTGGTGTCGGACCGTTGAAACCTTCACTCCGTGCGTGTCGGACCGCTTGAAACCTCTCAACTGCGTCGTGTCGTACGCTTGAAACTATCAGGCGTCGTGTCATACAGCTGAAACCTCGCTCAACTGGCGCGTGCGTGTGCGTTGAAACCTACTCACTGCGCGCGTCGACGTTTGAAACCTCACTCAACTGCGCCGTGTCGTACCGCTTGAAATTCACTCAACTGCGCTGTGTCGTACCTTGAAACTCACTCGACTGCGGTCGTCCGTATCGCTTGAAGCCTCACTCGACTGGCGTACACTTGAAACCTCACTGACCTCGCTACATGCTCGCCGTGCCGTACCTTGAAACCTCATCAAATGCGTCATGCGTCGGACTGCTAAATCTCACTCAACTGCGTCGGACGGCTTAAAACGTCACTCGACTGCGTCGTGCCGTATCGCTTGAAACTCACTCGACGCATCATGCCATAACGCTTGAACCCCCACTCGACGGCGGTGTCGTGCCGTATTGCTTGAAACTCACTCGACTGGGCCGTGCTACGGCTTGAAACCTCACTCGAGCGTGCCGTTGCCGTAAAGTTGAAACCTCACTGGATGTGCCGTGCGTACTGCTTCAAACTCTGCGACGTGACATGCGTACCGCTTGAAACCTCACTCAACTGCGTCGTGTAATACCGCTTGAAACCTCACTTGACTGCGTGGTGTCGTACAGCTTGAAACCCCACTCGACTGTGTGGTATCTTTCCGCTTGAAACCTCACTCAACTGCATCGTGTGATACCGCTTGAAACCTCACTCGACTGCGTTGTGTCGTCCCAATTAAACCCCCACTCGACTGCGCCATGCCGTATCGCTTGAAACCTCATTCGACTGCGTCGTGCCGTATCGCTTGAAACCTCACTCGACTTCGTTGTGCTGTATCGCTTGAAACCTCATTCGACTGTGCCGTGCTGTTCCATACCGCTTGAAACCCCACTCAACTGCGTAATGCGTCGGACCGCTTGAAACCTCACTCAACTGCGTCGTACCACTTGAAACCTCACTCAACTGCGTCGTACCGCTTGAAACTTCAGTCAACTGCGCCGCATTGGACCGCTTGAAACCTCACTCAACTACGCCATGTCATACCGCTTGAAACCTCACTAGACTGTGCCGTGCCGTACCGTTGAAACCTCACTAGACTGTGCCGTGCCGTACCGTTGAAACCTCACTCAACTGAGTGGTGTCACACCACTTGAAACCTCAATCAACTGTGTGGTGTCGCACCGCTTGAAACCTCACACAACTGCGTCGTGCGTCGGACCACTTGAAACTTCACTCAACTGCGTAATTCCTCGGACCGCTTGAAACCTCACTCAACTGCCTTGGTTTCCACAGCGTGGAGGCAGGAGCACCAGCCCAGAGGGGAGAGCAGTACTCCAACAGGCTGCGGACAAAAGCTTTGTATCTGGTCAGGAGCTCAGGTGGGCCAAAGAAGGACTTTGCACGACAGAGGATTCCCAGTCGGCGACTGGCTTTGGAGGCCAGGTTGGAAATGGGGCTTAATCCAGGAAAGATCATGGCGATAGTGAGACCCAGAAGCTTGAACGAAAGCACTTCATCCAGAGGATTGTTTGGAAAAGAGTTTGGTGAGCAGGTCAAGGTGCCAGACCGTGTCAAAAGCACGCAATTATGGCTCTGATTTCATGTCCGGCATTGAGGACCTCCATCCATTGTTGGGAGAGCAAGGTCGAGGGTAGAGTGACCTGGTCTGAAAACAAATTGGAGAAGAGGAAGGATTTGATGGATCCCATAACCTTGCTGATCGATCTGTTTTTGCACCATTTTTATGCAGGGCAGTAATGTTTGCTGATTTCCAAGCAGACGACCTAGAGCAAATGAGAGGGTTTTTCGGACACATGGGCTGATGCTGTCTGCACCGGTTGCAGAATCTGAGTCGAGGTTTGACAGCAAGCTCTCCACCTTGTCAGGAGAAAAGGACACAGAGTCCAGGGACAGTTGGGTGTGACTGGGTAAGGTGGGTATAGAAAGCGATGGGGTTTGGACACCAGATTTTGATGCAAACACCGAGTTTTGGCATTCAGCCTTTTCATGTGCGGTATCAGCAATGTGGCCATTTGAGGTGATAGAGGGGGAACATACACCAGAAACACATTTGATTAGACGCCACCAGGATTTTGAGGAGGGAGAGAGGTTTG
>CM068955.1:177623930-177634896 GCA_035128595.1 Eptatretus atami | reverse complement strand
GCTTGTACAAAAAAGTGGCAATGCAAAGGGAAAGAGGTCAGTCCTACCGGCATCGCATCTTTTTGCCAGAATGTTGTATCGCACCCAAGGTTCATGAGGCTGACATGCGGAGTCTCTGTATCATCCCTAGCCCGATTACCAGTGGGCGTGAAATCAAGAATGAGGTCGCTAAGGAAAGATGAAAAAGCAGCACTTATGCAAGAAAATTGGGGAAAGCCGTACCTCCTGTAGAAACCCTCCCACAAGAATCCAACATGATCATCGATGGCATGAAGCTTGTGCAGAAAGTTAAATGTGAAAAATATCACATTTGCTACGTTTAACATCTGTCCTGAAAGTTGTCTTGAGGGAGGGCGATGAGCTCAACGAATGATGTTGTATTTGTGTTGTACAAGGAAAGTTGCCATCAGAATGCAGAAAGTCAAAAGGGTATTCAGCGCAGCATCAAATTCAGCAGCATATGCATCCACGAGACAAAATTAAACAAATGTAGGACTTATCAGAAGCTGAACAATAAGACACAAACTTTTGAGTTTTGGGTGCAGATTGAAATTGAAAACAAGAGGAGCCATGACTAAGTCGAAAAGTTCTTCTAGTTGACATGGGCATAAGGATGTGGCAAGAGTTTTATCGGTTGGTGAGTTGTGAACATGGCGTGAACTTCAGTCCTCTCAAAGAAGAGGCGACACACGGTTAATACTTCATGCGAATCATGCCGCTGACACTGGATATCAAACTGTAATTGTTATTTTGAGAACACAGATGGTAGTTGTGCTACTACTTTCCTTTGCAAAAGAACATTTCCCCGGCTACCTTTAACAACGAGGGAACAAAGACACGTATCTCAATTTTGTGGACATCCCTACTCGGTTATCACCAGAGATGAATATGTGTGCACTCTGTAGACACCGAGTTCTTTCGTTGGGCGAGGCAAAACGGACACTGGACAGAAGCGATCAAACAGTGAATTCCAATGTGGCCTTCCAACGTGGAAGTGCATGGAGATATCAGATTCAATTTGTTTGATACCTCTGCAACATTCTCACACATTACATGTATGCATCGTCCAAAAACTTACAGGGTTAAATCAACTCCGTACGATGGGTTCTTTGCCAAAAGAGCGGAATAAGAGAGTCAACCCTTCTTCCACCTTGTAAAGATAGACAGACATAAGCATGCACCTCCGTGCAATTACCAGCAGGGATTGGAAGCGCAAGCCACTGGAGACAAAACTCTGTAATCCTGATCCAGCAGGGAACATTGGATGGGTAAAAGCATGATAGCAGTTCAATTGCATCGCTGGATGCCAGAAACTCGGTCCTGGAAGCTGTGTTGTAAATGATGGCTGCCAGTGCAAACGAGTTGCAAAAGGAGAGTGTGGCGATAGACATGGGTTGAAATGTACACATGTGTAACTTACAAACGTGCGTAAACCCAGCGAAATGAGGAGGATGAACTAAGATGAACAGTTGATAATTGAATAGTTGCGACGACGACGATGACGAGAAGATTGAGAACTCAAAATACTGAGGTTACTTTCCAGTTCCTCAAATTACCTAAAACATCTAAAATATTAATTTCTGGAAGTTGATATTACTTTTATGTTCATTTTACTATTTTTTTTTTTTTTTTTTTTCTTTGTTTTTGTAGAAATAAGCGTGTGCTAAAGACGATTTGGCGCCTCTAAATTTGCTGACCTTTTGACCTCTGGTACCTACATATGGACCATAATTTGCATAATCTCAGTGTGATTAATATAGAGGGTACATAGAACTACCATTCGAGTGGTAGATTACAAATTTACCCTTATCACTCAAAAGCTAGAGTCAGTGTAGGGTTTCTACCCAAGACAACCCTGGATTTTCAGCCATTCCACAAGAAACCGGTTCAAAACCATTGCTCTGAAAAAATTTTGCAAAAAGCAACTCAATAATTGTCCCCTTTAAATAATCTGTCAGACGCCTCTTAAAAATGACATTTCCAAGGTTTAAATCAGCATTAGTACATTTGTTACTGTATTCCCAGCAACATGACTGCCCTATGGTCCATTTTGGAGGCAACCCCTTAAAGCATATCATGTCAAATCATCAAAGCGCTGCCGTCATCTCTCAGATTTTGTTAAAACTGGGAACAATTGGACCATGAAACGGCAAGAACTCAACATATTTTTGCTAACAGCTTTAATAGTGATATACGACTAACGAACTATATGGGACTAATTAGCACGACCGTCGCAGAATTCAAATGGCCATATCCTAAAAGTTATACACCTCGAGAGTGGTTTTGTGGCATTTAAAGTTTTTCATGCCTAGAATTTGTCTGGGCAACATATTCTTACCTCCAACCACAAAAAGTTATCACAAAATGATAAACTTCATCGTGAATCCCAAAAACAATGTATTCCTTCAAATTTCCTCAAATTCATCCCAGAGGATACCTTATGATGTCAAAGCTTTCCACATTAAATTTGGTGCATGAGGCACTCAATAGTTTCTGTAATACTGAGCAATAATCAGTACTGTACGTATGCATATAGGTTCGAAAATCAGCATTTGTAATGTATGTATACAATTCAATAAGGTGAGTTCAAGTACACATTTGGTTCATAACCTGACTTCGGCTTTCAATTTCCTCTTCATGCAGCAACAGCAGCATGCTTTCTCCCCTCAGCCCAGTGAAAAATGAAAGTATATGATACTCAGCAATTGATGGTCTTCCCTGTTTCCCTGTCATGGCTAGGTTAGAATGATTGTAATAATACATTAAAATGCTGATTTCTCGAACTATATGCCATTACGTACATGTACATTATTGACTCATATTCTCAAACCTATTGGACGTACCCATCACAAAACTTATGTGAAGCTTTTGAATCATAAGGTACCAGCTGGATAATTTGACGAAACTTGAAGTATACATTTTTTGGGGATCCCGATTGAAGGTTTATCTTTTGTGGATATTTTTTTGTGGTGGGAGGTAGTAAATGTTGCCCAGACAAATTCATAGGCACGAAAAATACCTTTAAAATTACACCCAAAACCAGCTCTTCCTAGGTGTTATACTTAGAATATCCATTTGAATTCGCAGAACGTCGTGCTAATTAGCCAAAGTCGTAGTCTGTATCTCACTAATTAAGAGGCTGTTAGCAAACAATATTTGAGTTCTTTGCCGTCTTTTCATGGGTCTCCCAATGGTGTCCCAAAGCTTTACAAAAATCTGAGACATGAGAGCAGATTCTTTGATGAATTTTGACATGGATGACCCCAAAATGGTCTTGATCCCTTCATCAAGCAATATTTGCTAAACGCTTCTTCTTAGATAGAGGTTACACAGGCAGAACATTAATGAGTGGTATATTGTTACGATTGACCCCCAGAGCGAAAACTAACAGTCATTTTAGTTTCCCTACACCAAATTTTGGGTGCATTACAAATATAGCGGTAGGGTCATGTTTGAGAGGTGAAAAACTACCAGAAAGCTGCCAATTTCACACTTGCTATCACCTCAATTCCTCATCTGTAGTCCTAAACTATCCAAAAAATAGCCTGAGACTTTGCCACCAGAGCATGTAACCGATGGGGTCCAAATTTTCAGGTTGCGCCCATGCGACTAAGGAAAGTTTATATCCTGGAAGCTACACTTTCAGCCAATTCATTAATGATTCGTGAACTAATGCCCCAAGCTTTGATTCTTTTTTTATTTAAAACCGATCACAGAAATTATGTTTGGGGAAATAATTCGAATAAACATGTTCATTCATACCAAATTTAAGACGGTCAACAGACAACTTCCTGCACAGAAAATTTCACCGATTCTGAGAACGATATTTCACAATATAACTTTTGCAAAAGGCCATAAACACATTCTTTCATGGTGACACTGTTGCAGATGAAACCTCAAAGTCCTTCATATCAATTGCAAAATGCATACAACCCATGTCACAATTTCTTTTGATACAATACACTGAATGCAAATCAATTAAGTGTTTGAATCATCTGACAAATAACTGGTGGAAAGATTTGCTTTCAATTTTCCCCTTCAACAAATATTCTGACAGACAGAATGTAGACGCACTCGGTAGAGCACCACCACCTCCCTTCGCCAGGTGAACAGTACCTTTTGACCCCACTTTGTTACCTCCACCACAAAGGTGAAGGAGGTTACGTTTCGCACCGTGTGCGTGTGTTGAGTGAGTGGTGAGTGAGTGAATTGTGCGACCAGATACTGCAAAAGTGACAGATTTGGATGAAACTTTTTTGGACAGGCTTAGGGCTGTGTGACAAGGACGAACTCATTTAGATTTTGGTGAAGATCTGGGTCGGTACTAGATTTTTCCAAATGAGTTCTCACCAGTTGAGAGATGGCCACCAAAAAGACGACAGCACGGTATCTCGAAAAGCTGTGAGAACAGATTGACGAAACTTTGTGGACAGTTGAATGTACGGGTGAAAAAAAAAAAAAAAAAAAAAAAAAAAAAAAAAAAAAAAAAAAAAAAAAAAAAAAAAAAAAAAAAAAAAAAAAAAAAAAAAGAAAAAAAAAAAAAAAAAAAAAAAAAAAAAAAAGAAAAAAAGAAAAAAAAAAAAAAAAAAAAAAAAAAAAAAAAAAAACAAAAAAAAAAAAAAAAAAAAAAAAAAAAAAAAAAAAAAAAAAAAAAAAAAAAAAAAAAAAACAAAAAAAAAAAAAAAAAAAAAAAAAAAAAAAAAAAAAAATAAAAAAAAAAAAAAAAAAAAAAAAAAAAAAAAAAAAAAAAAAAAAAAAACAAAAAAAAAAAAAAAAAAAAAAAAAAAAAAAAAAAAAAAAAAAAAAAAACGACGAACATTCGATTTTGGTGACCATATCCGGAGTACGATAATTTTTTAATTTTAAGTGATCTTCACTCACAGAGATGCGGGCCAAAACATACACATGTTATTTGAAAGATTGGGCCCGGAATATTTTCTTGTGGATCAGGCATTGTGCGTGGCGGAGGTATGCGTTTACGAGTTGCCTTCCCCTAGACTATATATATATATATACATATCAATATGCAGCCTATGCTGCATCATTGTTCTGGGGTGTGGCGTGCCGGTGATCACCTTTTTTTTATCCCATTACCAGAATAATCGATATCTCACTTTGCGACTCGGAAACGATGGCACGGCGAGGTCAACCCGACTCGGTGTAATTCATGTGTGATGGGCGGCATATCAAGACCAAGGTCTTCAAGCCACCCACCCAAACTGTTAAAGCAACACAGGCTTAGTATCCCACTGATGAGTTGGAATCCGCATCTGGACCTGAAACAAAATCTAATGAGACTTTTCTGGGTCATCTACCCAACTCATCCTACAACATTTTGGAATATCATGCTACATACCACACATTTGTGAGATGGTAAATCACAGCTAGCATAGATTTAGGGCCAGTAGAAGCCTAAATTAATTAGCATCATGATAACACATTGTCGCAGCGGTGACCGGCCCAGGTTAACCTCACCACCCCCCCCCCGACCAATTTTTGTAAAAAGGGTTTGAATGGGGGGGGGGGGGCGGGGTCTCAATACCGCCGCCCGACGGTTCGAGCAGTTCCTTAATTCAATAGGAAGGTGGCACTTTGATCCTCGGAGATAATAACCGTGCGGAGGGGCAGGGTGCAATGGTGGAGGACGGAGCAGAGGGAAGGCCTTCAAAGGTGAAGTCATTGCCCCCCCCCCCCGAGACTGATATTTGAGGGATGACGTTCATAAGCTAGCCGAGTGGCAGAAGTCCCCCTTCCCGGGTTCTGCGAGAGCACGCCCGGCGCAGAGCGGTATGAAGGCTGGATCGAGAGGAGTGGTTGCAGATTTGTGTATACGAGAGCACCGACCCGAGGACGACACGACCTTGTATGGGTGTTGACGCAAGATGCTGGCCTTTGCTCTTGCGTGGAGTCGGGAGGACGATTCGGCGCCGAAGCCGTTGCACGGGTCTCTGCACTTTGGGTGAGTGGCCCGCTCGCGAAATTGCCTAGGCATGCGTTGTCCCGCTACGAGAGAAGCGCCATTTTGTGCGCGCGTGCTCTGCACGTGCGAATAGAAGCGACTCAATACAAGTTTCACAAAGACAGCGCTGGCCATGCGAAGTACAAGCATGGTTGAAAGGAGGGCTTTCTTTTTATTTTGTTTCCCCTTGGTCGTTATTTGATCGTTTGAAGAAGAGGCGCGTCGACTAGGATTTATTACTCACATGTTTTATCCATTATCTTTTACATTATTGCCCTTCATGGAAATTTTGTGTTATCCTCATGAAACTAATGTTTATTTCAGGCAGTAATCCATGTATTGTAGCCGGGTTTGAGTAGTAAACTCCCTTTTTTTATATGCTGTCTATGGTGCAGTGCCCTTGTGCTTGTCCCCCGTGCCGATCCCTCGCCATTGCGCCTCCCCTCCGGCACTTGTTTATCTCCGAGGATTTCAAATCTCCGCATTTCAAACTCGCACTGAGGTTCCACAGACTTACTTTTTCTCTTGGGAGGGTAGGACTTGACGTAGTGGGCTCGAAGCGACGTCGACTGAGAGACGTATGGGGAAGCTAGAATATAGTGGGGCCAACGTAACAGATGGATTCCGTTGTTTTGCATGTTAATTTTTGCACCAATTATGAACTGTTGTTCTTAGGCATTGCCAGGACGTGAAAAATGTTGTCGCCATTTTTGTGGACTTAGAACCTTGACACGTCAAACTGAAAGTCATTTTTGACCCAACGTACTGTATTAACACGCTTTGCTCAGAGTCTGGAGTCGCAGAATGTTACATTTGTGTTTTAAATGTTCTGACAAATATTCAAATCTGAACTACAGTTCTTCATTCAGAATGTCTGTTCTATCCCGCTTTTATGATCATACCAACTAACTTCTTGATTGAACTTCACAGCCACGAACCCATCCAACCAGCATATAAACTGAGATCTCACTTTCCTCTCAGCTAACTTTTGCATGATAGTTAAGCCTTAGAAATCAAGAATACAATTACATCATTGCAAAAGATTAGGACACCCTGAGATAATGTCAATTTTGCAACCCTGTGACAGTATTGCATCATCCAATCATAGATGTCGCGTCACCGCCCTAGAACATTCAGACGCAGGTGCTTGTACTTGCTTCTAGACCAAATGGCAGGGTGTCTGTTGTGAATTGCTGATTTCTTTTTGTGTGAGTTTGGTCCTGCGAAAAATGGCAAAAAAACGTCGCGGCAGAGGCTTCAACGGGTTACATTTTCTCAGATGTGGTCCTAAACTTTTGCAAAATGACTGTACCATGTACATTCACCCTAAATTTTAGTGTTTGCGATTGAAGTGATGAGCATTAGAAGCCAGTCAACAAGATGGAGGCCACGTACCGATAAGAAACCAAGACCAGAAACTTATTTCAAACTGTGTATTCAGTGTCAGGAGCCTGGCACTGGTCTAGTTGTCTGAACCATCGAGGAAGCCTACCAAAGTTCCTCCAGTTGTGTGCCGAAGAGACAGTATGCGAGATGCTGATAGCACGGATCAGTGGGACGAATTGGGCATGGTTAACGCCTCCATTAAGATATGAAGCAACAGTGCACACAGAAAATGTATGGATCTACTCGGTCACATAGTGTACCTAGCGTGCCAAGGGCACGATACCAAGAAGGCCTACAAGGAGGAGAAGAGTCAGCATCTACAGCAGAGGCGTGGACGGCCTTTTCTGCAACCAGTGTATCCGACTCTGCTGAAGTGAGACTCTTCACATTCGCACCAACACTGTTCAGGACAACATCTCCATTTCAATTGCAAGCGTGTTTCTTCTGCCAAGAAACAGTTGAAGGAGCCAGTTCATAGTGGTACATTTCAGTGCAGGAAACACTGCAAAAGGCTGTTGCATGAAAGCAAGAATCAACTTGGAAGTGCAGCTAAGTGCCGCCTCACCAATGACCGCATGCTCGTGCCATGATGTAAAGTTCACTGGATGGGAAACCCACCTCTTCACACACTGGACCACCTCCCATGTGTGGTTCACAATGTCAGCGTGTGGCACAGCAGCAGTGAGCGGACAAAGCGTGATAACAGCAAGAAGCTAATGTTGGCCCAAAGTAGTCTCAGACATTGAGTTGTCAGCCTAGTGTTCGCACTCTGCTCCAGCTGGAGAAGTTGATACCATGACAGACCTCAAGTCGGCCACTCTAGAATGCTTGATCCAATTGTACACATGAAAGCACACTCTTACACAGATATCAAGGAGCAAGAGCACCTCCTCACACGGGAGTCTCATTTCATGAAATCGAAACGGCGGAAATGAGTCAGCACGTGTTTCACAAACAGCTGTCCGCGATGCGCTACTGGAGGTGCTTGGCAAAGACTACTGAAAGGTGACATTAGGCAACTTTCGAGAGTGCTTCTGTACTCCGAGCTCGCTAGCCCAGAACAAGCACCCATAGGAATTCACAGAAACCTGAGCAATGAAAGATGCTAACAACATGTTCCAAAGCACTACTCATGCCTTCATTCGATGGTTGTTGCAGGACCAGCCTGAAACAATTGAAACGACAGTCGTTCGTTGCCACCTTCATCGCAGATGTTTAAAACATCAGTCAGAACATAGTATGCTTCAAAGTCAAAGCACCAAATCACTACAACCCAAAACAAACCAGATCTCCATTCCACCAATCGTTTGGGATGGCCACAACTGCCTCTCTGTTGCATTACAGAATCATCAGCTCCACTAGAACAGAAAGCTCCTTGAATTCCTGCATGGTTGGCCTCTCTGTAGATTACACAAGATCCTGAGTGCTTGAAACCCAATGCGCCAACGCGTCAATAGATCAGCCCCCCTAACAAAGACGGACGCAAACTGTGGCCAGAACGGAGGCAAACCCGTCATTCTTGTTAAAAACAAACAGCCTAAAATTGAAGAAAAAGCGACCGAAATTAAACCCAACACAGTAATTCGGTCGTCAATAGCAATATAATGGCTAACCAAAACACGTTATTTTCTACACACAAGAAACGGCGTCTGGTAACGGAAACAAAACGGTTAGCTAATGGAACAAGAACATCAAAATCCCGAAAAAGAACGAAGCATGACGGTTATTCCGTCGCGAATAAGTCCGCAGACCGAAACAAAAGGAGTTCATTCCAGTACTGGTAGTGCTGAGCAAGATGGCCGGAATTGCCAGTAGAAATGACCTGTCAAGTAATGTAAATTTTTAGAGCTGTGCCCTGAACATAAATTTAATATAGATAACTATATAGTGGGTAGTACCTGATGAGTTTTAACATTTATTAACCTAATTTTGTTTGATGATAAGTTGGTTTGCCTGTGTTTCGACCCACCGAGTTGTAAGGATCGCTAGTTTTGTATGCCCCAGTTCACACTAGAGGATCGCTGTGTGAATCTTTATACCCGTTTTACTTCCACTATTACTTGTATTTGTATTGGATTGACTTATTATTACTACTCAACGTACCTCTTGCAAATATACAACGATCAATCGTCACTGATTGCGCAGCACGAATTTCAGGAACTGTCAGCCACAACAATTAAGCAAGAGCGGGCGCTTTATCCGCTGCTTGTATAAATCCCGTACACCAAACGCGGTTTTCATTAACATTATGATATATTTCAGGCAGACTCGTTAAAGTTAACTTACCCATAAACTTCAAGAATTTTCAACCGCCATGTTTCCCACGTTCTGGTAACCCGGACATGAATCGCTTCTCGCTTTATGTTCTCTCCCGCCGATTTCGCACGGACATTACCGAGGTTTGCTTCCAGTTCCCCACCGGTCTATTTCGAATGACCGTTCTTGTGTCCTCACGACTTTCTCGCGTGTAGAATAAATCGTGTTGGTTTCGGTTAATATTTGCCTTTTGCGACCGTAATTACTGTGTTGGGTTCAATTTCGGTCGCTTTTCATTTTAGCTGTTTTTTAACTAACCAATGCGGGTTTTCCATCCAATCTGACACTTTTTTTGTGATCGTTGTTAGGAGGGAGCCTGTAGAGCAACCCAGGAAGTAAACCAATTCACCCTTAGGGGACCCGTTCTGCAAAAGAGTGACTTGCCGACACATGTCGAGCTTCTTTTAACTGTCAACACTGAGGTGAGAGCTGCTATCCACCAGGAGCGGACTCCTTGAGGAATATTGCCTACGAGAGATTCCGATGAGAATCGTTCTGACAGAGTAACCCATGAAAAATATGAGTTTGACCTCATAACGTCACAAATGACGTCATAAGTCTCAAGCTTGACATATCGAGAAAGCACCATCATCGAGTGTTCAATTTGGAGTACTACCACGATATTGGTTCCTAAACACTGAAATCTTGACCTGGGGTAAAGGATATGTTTGACCTCAGCGCTACCATGCAAGGTTCAACGGCCAATCGCCACCAAAACTTAAGGCTGAGCGTCCAGACCATAGTACACAGTCCCCATAAATTTGGAGATGATGTCATAAAAATACTCAACAAAATAAGGTTTCGTGACCTCATGAGTTTACGCAAAGTGCACCTTCCTTTATGGGTGCTGAACGAGGTATTTACCTAATACTACGATTATGGTACCCACAGAGTTTCCGATGAGAATTGCTGCTTCTAAGAGTGATATAAAGGTGAAAAATCCAATGAGTTACAGACAATAACAAACAAACCAAAAAAAAAACCTTAACCACAGTACAAAGATCTTGCCAAAAACTTCGGTTTGGGCAAAGTACAACGGAGCATATTTGCCTAGCAACCATGTGCAAGCGGGCATTCATTTTCTTTCGGCCATCGACAACATGTCAATCGGGCCACAGATGGAAGGCGGACATCTCTTCTTTTGAAAAAGCAGCACTTATGAAGAAAATTGGGGAAAGCGTACCTCCTGTAGAAACCCTCCCACAGAACTCAACATGCATCATCGATGGCATGAGCGTTGTGCAGAAGTTAAATGTGAAAAATATCACATTTGCTGAGGTTTCAACATCTGTCCTGAAAGTTGTC
>CM068955.1:177546889-177557876 GCA_035128595.1 Eptatretus atami | reverse complement strand
AAAAAAAATGTGAATGTTACCCAGGCCAGAACAACAAAGAGATACAAGTGATTAGTTTGTAATAATCAAAATGTAATTGGATTGATCCGATGGGTTGCCTGCTCTGTATGCCATTGAATGGTAGAAGATCTCCGAGCTATCATCACGCCTGGCACAGCAGGACTGCAGTTCTGTCGAATCAGTCACATGAACCAATCAATGCCTTCTTTCAACTCAACTCTGCAGAAGTCAGAAGACAAGATAATATCAGGACAAAATTCAACTACAGGTTTAAAATGTCAGCAGACATAGTCCGACACCAAACGAGATCGGGTTCATGCCAAAGAGTAACGTTTCCGATTTTCCCGCTGATCACATCATGCGCCTTCTGGTTGAAGGGTTTGCATTTGCAAGAACAATTGTCTGGTGGCAGATGGACGATTGGTCTTTGCAGATTATGCGGTTTGACAGATTATGCGGTTTGACTGTGTGAGATAATCCACAGCGATCCTCACCATAAGAGTCAGGAGATGCGTCTGATGTATAAACGACGAATGTGGTCATCATTGGTTAGATATTTATCGGTATGCCATCCTGATGAGGGCAAATAAGCCCGAAATCCGGATCGGTGGTTCCATTTGATGTTTAACTGATGATGACCATGTAATCTTTGTCTGTTTGACAGAGTTACTGGGCAGTGGCCTCTGGGATGGAGGTGACGCTTTGGTGTAGGACTATGTCCAATGGAGATCAGGGGAGTGCGTGCTACACTACACATGTTTTCGTATATGTATATGTATATGTATGTGTATATGTATATATATATATATATGTATATATATATATATATATATATATATATATATATGTAAATACGTATACAGTGCCTTCAGAACGTAATCACACTCTTGACTTTTTCAAGCCCGAATTTAAAATGGATTAAATGAAAAAAAATTGTCACTGATCTACACAAAATACCCTGTACTGACAAAGTCAAAATATGTTTTTAGATATTTTTTACAAATGTATTGAAAATGAAAGACATGTAAATTAGATATTTATAAGTATTCAGCCCCTTGAGTCAATACTTTGAAGAAGTGCCTTGGGCAGCGATTACAGCTTCGAGTCTTCTTGGGTATGTCTGTATCAGCTTTGCACATCTGGATTTGGGTCCCCTCATTCTTACTTGCAGTTTTCCTTAAGCTCTGTGAAGTCGGAATGGGGGGGCATCGGTGAACAGCATTCAAATCTTTCCACCACTTCTCAATGGATTCAAGTCTGGGCTTTGTGGCTGGGCCATTCAAGGACTTTCACGTTCTTGTTCTGAAGCCATTCCAGCATTGCTTTGGCTGTATGCTTGGGATCATTGTCCTGTTGGAACGTAAATCTTCACCGCAGTCAAAGGTCTTTTGCACTCTCAAGCAGGTTCTCCTCAAGGATTTGCCTGTATTTGGCTCCTTTCATTGTTCACTCTGTTCTTACAAGTCTCCCAGTCCATCGCCATAACATGATGCTGCCACCGCCATGCTTCACAGTAGGGATAGTGTGAGAATGGTGATGAGCTGTGCTCAGTTTCTGCCAGACGTAGCACTTTGCATTTATGCCAAAGAGTTCAATTTTCTTCTCATCAGACCACAGAATCTTTTTCCCTCATGCTCTCAGAGTCTTTCACGCACCTTTTTGCAAACTCCTGGCATGCTGTCACGTGCCTTTTCTCAGGAGTGGCTTCCGTCTGGTCACTGTCCCATAAAGCCTAGATTTGTGAAGTGCTGCAGAGACTGTTGTCCTTCTGGCAGGTTCTCTCATCTCAGCCAAGGAACTCTGTCTGTAGTTCTGTCAGAGTGGTCATTGGGTTCTTGATCACCTCCCTCACCAAGGTTCTTCTTGCCCTGTTGCTCAGTTTGGTTGGACGACCAGCTCGAAGAAGAGTTTGGGTAGTTCCATGTTCTTTCCATTTCTTAATGATGGAGCTCACTGTACTCTCGGGAACTTTCAACACTCCAGAAATTGTTTTAAACCCTTCCCCAGATCGATGCCTCCTCACAATTCCATCTCGGAATTCTACGGACAGTTCCTTGGACTTCATAAGAGTTTCTACTCTGACATGACACCAATCAAGTCAATTAAGTTGTCAAGACATCTCAAGGATGATCAAAGGGAATTGGATGCCCGTGAGCTAAATTTGGAGAGTCATAGCAAAGGGGTTGAAGACTTAGTTATTGACTCAAGACATTCCAGGTTTTCATTTCCAAAAAACAAATTCCACTTTGACATTATGGGGTATTATGTGTAGATCAGCGACAAAAAAAAATCCATTGTAAATTCAGGCTGTTACACAAAAAAATGTAAAAAAGTCAAGGGGTGTGAATACTTTCGAAAGGCACTGTATGTGTACAGTGCTTATAGAAAGTCTGCACCCTGTTTCAAATTTTTCACCTTTTGTTGCCTTACAGCCTGGAATTAAATTGCATTAAATCAGACTCTTTCCACCTTTATTTATACATTGTAACCCACAACTTCTAAATGAAAAACAAATTCTACAAATTTCAGAAAATCAATTAAAAATACAAAACTAGAATTTCTTGGTTGGATAAGTGTCCACCCCCATTATAATAGCAATTGTGAATTAACTCAGGTGTAACCAATCACCTTCAAAATCACACATCAAGTTAACCTGTGTTAAATTGTAGTGATTCTGATTATTTTAGACTAAAATCAGCTGCGCCTATAGGTTTCCTCTGCTGGGTAGTGCATTTCACAGCAAAGACTCAACCATGAGTACCAAGGAGCTTTCAAAAGATCTCCGGGATAAAGTTTTGGAAAGGAACAGATCAGGGGATGGGTATAAAAATATTTCAAAGTCCTTCAATATCTCTCGGAGCACAGTCAAGCCAATCATTAAGAATGGGAAGGCATATTGTACCACCAAGACGCTGCCAAGATCAGGCCGTCCCTCCAAACTGGATGACCAAGCAAACAAACTGATCAGAGAGGCCACCAAGATGCCAATGGCAACTTTTAAATGTGTGCATGTGACAACAATATTCCAAGCACTCCACAAGTCTGGACTGTACGGTAGGGTGGCAATAAGGAAGCCATTACGAAAACAAGCCAAACCTTGACTCCCATTTGAGGTATGCAAAAAACCACTCCGGAGATTCTGAAGCCATGTGGGAAAAAGTTTTGTGGTCTGACTAAACCAAGATGGAACTTTTTGGCCGAAAAGCAAAATGTTACGTTTGGTGCAAACCCAACACAGCTCATTACCCAAAGAACACCATCCCTACGCTGAAGCATGGTGGTGGTAGCATGATGCTACGGGGATGTTTCTCATCATCAAGGTCTGGGGCACTTGTCAAGACAGGAGAGAAAATGGATGGAGCAAAATACAGAAAAATCCGAGAGGAAAACCTGCTGTCCTCTGCAAGAAAGCTGAAATTGGGACAGAAGTTCATCTTTCAGCATGACAACTACCCGGAGCACACAGCCAAAGCTATACTGGAGTGGCAAAGGAACAAAAAGATAAATGTCCTTGAGTGGCCCAGTCAGAGCCCCAACATAACTTCAATCGAAAATCTGTGACATAACTTGAAGATTGCTGTCCATCAACACTCCCCGTGCAACTTGACTGAGCTTAAACAGTTTTGTGCAGAAGAATGGGCAAATATTGCCCAATAAAGGTGTGCAAAGTTGGCACAGACCGATGCCAATGGACTCATAGGTATAATTGCTGTCAAAGGTGCTTCCAACAAGTATTAACTCAGCGCGGTGGACTTGCCCAACCAAGATATTCTAGTTTTGCATTTTTAATTAATTTTCTGAAATTTGTAGAATTTGTTTTTCACTTGGAAGTTGTGGGTTACGATGTGTAAATAAAGATGGGAAAAGTTTAATTTAATTCCAAGCTACAAGGGAACAAAAGGTGAAAAGTTTTAAAGGGTGTGTGGACTTTCTGTCGGCACTGTACACACACACACACACACACACACACACACACACACACACACACACACACACGTTTGGGTTATTCCAATGTCATTCATACTTAAGACCAAGTTCATCAAATTATCAGTGAGAAGTCATATGTTTATTATTGTAAACTATCAGCCTTTTATAAACGCGTGTGAAACAAACTGCTTAAGTAAATAACAATAAGAGGATCATTTTATAGATCAGTTAATACTTTTGTGTCCACCATTTGCCTTTCTTAAGTGTCATCACTCTTTTACCCATACTTCGACTGAAGCATTCTTCCAGGAATATTGTGCCAAATCTTATGTCGTGCATTCCACAGTTCTGCAAGGTTAGTTGGGTTCCTCTTGTTCTTCTCTGTTTCCAAGTAATCCCATATGGCCCTTGATGGGATCCATGCCTGGACTCTGGGATGGCCATGTAACACTTGGAGCACACCAGCTGTAACCTTGTTCTCCAAATACTGTTTTACCATATTGGAAGTGTGTTTTGGTTCATTATCGTCAGAAAATGAATCCTCTTCCGATTAAATGATATCCACAAGGAACTAACTGCACAGTGCTGCATGATCTGCTTGTACTTCTCTTTTCTTGGCATCCCATTTATTATAAAAAGTTTTCCTACATCAAAACCTGAGCAACAACCCTAGTCACATAGCCGGATACACAGTCGGCTACAAACATTGTGTCGTAACCTTCTCCAGGTCTTCGGCGTATGAATTGGTGTTCCTAAAATCAAAAAGTTCAAATGTCAATGCATCAGACCAGAGTACCCGATGCTATTGTTCAGTAGCCGAATCTTGGTGTTGCCTTACAAATGACATTCTTTTCACCTTATTCTGTGGTCTCAGCAGGAGTTTCTTTGTTGCAACTCTACCATGAAGACCTGCTGCAATCAGCCTTCTGCGCACAATGCTGGACGAGATGTTAATGTTCAGGCCTGCTCTCATTTCATTTGTCAGCTGCTCACTTGACTTTCTTCTATCGCGTAAGCTGAGCAACTTCAAGTGCTTGTCTTGCTTTGGGGAGATTGTTCTGAGTCTTCCTGTACCTTTCTTGGCTTGTACGAAGCCAGTTTCTTTCAGGCACTGCAAAGTATACCTTAAACCATTGTAGACCTTCAGGTTTTCTGCTATTTTCTTTATCGTGTGCCCTCCTTCTCAAAGACTTTGGATCTTCACACACTGTTCTGTTAAAAGTTGCTTTTGCGCCATTCTAAAGCCACTCATAGACTTTCAAGCAAGGAAACAAGCCGAGTAAAACTAATGTCACATTATTCACTCATTTTCAAAACACAAGCACGCACAATCTACAGTCGGAGGCTCCAGTGAGCAACAGGATCTGCTTTGTTCATCCCACGCAGAGGTGGAAGGTTTATCCTACTTTTAATTTTATTGCTGTTGCTTGCCCAATATGTGCCATGTCTGACTTCTCCTCCAACAACCTATTGTCAGTACATTACTTTATTCCTTCTGTCATTAAGCTATACCAGAGGCTTCAATATTTATAAAGACATTAAAGCTGCCTTCACATAACGGTACTTCATTTCACACGATCACATTGTTCCGAGAACAGGCACCAACATGTTTAATCAAGCAGGTACCAAGTGTGAATTGCGAAGATTCAAATTGAAATATGATACTACTATGCAGGCTATTACAAAATGTTTACATATTGTTGTATAATAGCCTAATTAAAGGCTATTACGAAACGAAACTATAGAAATACTTACGAAACCGTGGCAGTATTTACAGCAACAGCTTCTCACCTTGGGAAAGTGGTATGTCGATAGAGACTGGGACTAAAAGTAGTGCGTACGATTGAGTGCCTTAGCAGCAAACTCGCCGCTGTCATCTGTGATGCGATCCCAGTCTGTCTGACCCACCACAAAGCCGATTGCTCGCTTTCGTTCAACCTTCTCCCTCTCTTCCAAGTCTGCCCAGCGCACCTGAAAATAGTACAAAAACTCACACTTTTCAACAAGCTCAATACTGTGCACTATTTCACCATCTCATAATTAATTAATTACCATTTGAAGTGACTGCCATGCATTTAAACGACTTACCACCATATGCAACAGAAACAACATAGGAATTCAAAAGTGAGGGCTTGTGGCCTTCTAGCCACTATACATGCTTTTCTTGGAACCGCTGGAAACAGGAGACACCATGCACCTTTATAAACGATGGCACACACAAAAAAAAAAATCAAAAAAAATCAGCGAAGATCTGCAAGCTGATGGTGTTTTTGTGATCATTCGTAGGAATTTGTGTTACATGTATGTTCAGGCTCAAAAGATGATATTTCACAGATTATAAGTCGCAGAGATTAAACATGCTATATAATTTTGGTGCTTGTTGTGGTTTGTTTGTTGAAGGTCATGTCGTAGTTCAATGTACATGGGGCGTTGAAAAGGTCCTTTGAATGAGACTCATGATAGTCCAAGACATGCCAAAAAAGAACGAGGTGTGTGTGTGTGTGTGCATATGCATATATATATATATATATATATATATATATATATATATATATATATATATATATATATATATATATATATACATACACATAGTTACGTTTATGAAAGGTGGGAGTCAGCTAATATAGTTAAGGTATCGACCCCCATTTGTGTTCGCGTATCTTTTAGGATTTTTCCCCCCTGTATCAAGGATATGTGGATGGGGATAAGTTGTCCTTTTTGTTTGTGCACCACTGCGAGATTGCGCTATAACCTTTAGTGGCTAGACAAGGTTAAGAATGTCTTGTTACGTATCTCTCATGTCGAACTGGGCAGTAGCCAAGCGAAAGAGGCCTTGGGCGTTTCAACTGTATATGCCGCGCCAAACCTGCCCATTTCCCCCATCCTCTCACGCCCAGAGAGAGGGAGGACAAAGTCACGGCCCTCCAACATGGTCGCCCTTCATTGTTAACGAGCAAGGCGACACGCAATTAGCAGGGTACAAAATTCGCAACTTGAGTAGCACAGCCAGTTTGGCTTTGAAAAGTACACATTTTTGGAGGGCACCACCAAGGACACTTCACAGGGCACCAGGGCAAAATTGCAGAAAGTGTTTGGGCACTGAGGCCATATTAAAAATGCAAGGATAAATACAAATAATTGCAAATTTTCATCAAAAAAAGAGTATTTATCTGAACTGCACTTTAGGAATTGTCACTAAAAAGATCATTGTGATCATGATTAGTGAATTTGTGATCTGCACGAAATAATGCAAGATGCAACGAGAACGACACTCAGTGGAGCGCATACCTCCGCCAGGCTGAACAGTTTATGTTTTATATCCCACTAATAGGCCGGATCTGCATCCAGACATCAACTAAAATATAAACGGTTTGTTCTTGCCACCGAACCAACTCATCCACAACTTTTTGAAATATCATGCTATAAAATCGGCTTTGGCCCCCATCTCTCAAAGGTGAAGAATAACTGAAAAAAAAATAAGAAAAATTGGCAGATCCAGATCCTCACCAAAATCGAATAAATTTGTCCTCATCACACACCCAACCTTCCAACAAATTCCATCCACAACTTTTTGAGATATCCTGGTCACAGACAGACAGACAGTGGTGAAAACAACCTCCGTACACCTTAGGTGTTGGAGATAATTTAGAAATAAAACCATGAAAAAAAGATTTTCATTATCATTGATTTTTATGCCTCCGCTGACAATGTCACCAGAGGCATTATGTTTTTGGGTTGTCTGTCCGTCCATGCTAATTTTCTCTATCTTCTTTGCAACCGCTTATGCGATTGACACTAAATTTTCATCACAGGTGCAACTACCCATGTAGCATGTTTTAATTATAATTATGTCATGGGTTATGTTGTGTGGCAGCTATGTTGGAAAGAAGGAAAAACCTTGGACCTCTGTATCTTGGCACAACCACTCCATGGGAAAAAATTGAAACTTGGCACTTGTGAAGTATTCCCCATGGGAAACACCGATTTTTTTATGATGTCATAGGTGGTGGCTTTCTTATGTCATAATTTCATTTGTCGAATGCGTCATCCGATCAGTATGAAAATGTGAGTCAACTAGGGGTTGATTGATGACGTCATCAGTCAGGTGGTTTGACAGCCATGTTTTTTGTTTATTTTTAAACATAAAAACCTTCAAAAATCTTCTCCGAAATGGCTGAAGAGATCGAGGCGAAACTTTCCAGGTATGATCGTCAATCCGCGAGGAACAAAGTTTTCCACCTATGACGTCATAGGTCACATGGTTTGGTAGCTATGATTTTTTGAAGAATAAAGCTATAAAAGTCTTCTTCTCCAGAACAGCTTGACAGATGTAGAGGAAACTTAACCCACATGTTCCCCAAGCCTTGGGGATACCAGGGTGTTCACAAATAATTAATAGGTCACATGGTCTGGCAGCCATATTGGATTGAACGAAAATTGTAAAAAATAATTGTTTCTCTTAAACCGTTTCATCAATCGAGGTAAAATGTCACAGTTATAATCCAGTAGTCATGGGGAATGTATGTTTTAAATTTCAACCTGATTGGACACATGGTCTGGCAGGCAGAATTAATTAATATTATGAATCTGGGTTCAGAGATTTAAATTAAACTTGGTACTAAGATGTATAATGATGTAATAATGTGGACGGAGACATATCTGGCGGCGTCGAAGAGTGCCCTTGTAGTTTTTTTTTGAGGTTTGAATCTATTTACTCTTATCTAAAGCTCAGATTTATCTAAGACGTAACAAGGTACATGAAAGAAAGCAGAAGGTTGAACGGCCCTGCCTCATACCTCCTTCATAAATTGAATTCCCAAAGCCATGTGACAGGTAAATCCTCTTATTAAACAATATTTACCATCATAATGTTATTATTTTGCAATGGATTATAATTATTTAGTCAACATTATCCTCATGATTCTGGTGCATATTAAAAACAGGAATCCCTTTCCTTTCTTGAAATCTTCGTCTCTCCGATCCGTAGCTGCGAATAATTAAAAACAATAAACAATGTGAAAATGACTGAATAACATCAGAGTTTGAAAAAACATATTAAAGCACTGAACAAGAATTTACGTGTGGATCGCTATTTTATTTTTTGGTCAATGCCTCAATTTCATGGTTAATGCTATTATTTTGTTGGGAAAAGAAAAGAAAGGAAAGAGCCCTACGACCATGAATAACAAAGGGCACAGCCAAAGTGGCCATAAACCGCTCATATTTGCAACGGCATCACAGCAAGACAAGAGCTAGACATGGGACATATGGGCAACATTGGATAGAGCTGGTGGCATGTCCTACTTCACAAAAATGTTTGGATGTTTAATGTGAGAATGCTGAGTTGGCGATGGCCTCATCTTCCAGAGATCCCTCTGATTTATTTGACAAGGTAATTGAAGGAGGAGATTGGGACCACACTCTGTGCAGATACGCGAGTAATTACAACCAGAACAGCTGTACCCAAAAAAATTGCAAATTTTTGTTTTATTGCATTTCCTTATATTTAAAGACTTACTTAGGAACATATCAAAAGTTGGACAGAAATGGACCATGGGAAAGTAAAAATTTTGACATGATAAAAATGTCACAAAACCATGCACGATTCACTACGTCGAAAACGAACCACTATGCAGATTATTCCATAGTATGTTTCCTCCTAATATATATCTTACATAATATCTCGGTTTCAGGGGCGGAGAATGCTCTGATGGCATTCAATGTATATGGCCAATGTAAATTGACTGCATGCTTCTAAAAGATCTCATTTTTGTATTTTCAGAGATAGAAAATGAACTCTTTATATGGTAAAGAGACCTGCCCTTTATGCCAAAGGGATTGAACTGTGAGGAAACAGTATTAGTTCGTGAGAAAGGAGCAGAAGGCATTAACCGTGCAAGTGCCGAAAGGGGTGTTGACATCAAGATTCTAGCTGGTACCAGTGTTCACAAATCATGCCGAGTGAATCACATAAACAAAAGACATTGCTTTAACCAAGAAGGATCATGCAGAATCAGGTTCGCCATCAGTCAAGAGGAGTGCTCGCATTTCCCTGGGACCATATGACAGTAAAATACATTGCCTTTTCTGCGGCAATGAAGTTGAGGAAGAGGACCCAAAGCGAGGCCATGCAGAAACAGCCAGTTTTGGCTACGTGAAGACTGACGCATTTGTAGGAGAGATATCGATGGCTGCATTTACTTCAAACCGTTGTCTTCGGAGTAAGATGAGGAAAAGCCAAAGGTTGAAGACTATCATCAAGAAACGAGACCTATACAAGTGATGCATTTGCACTGCAAGACCAAGCTGCAATGGTGCAATTACAGCCCTTGGACGCACTGCTTGGATGACTGCTTGTCCAATACCAGCAACCTCCCTAGATGTATCTTTCCCGACCAAAAGATGCTGCAGCAAGAATCGCAGGCTAGCTGGGAAATACCCCAATGCAGCAGTAAGCTTAGGTCTGCAGTAGTTGGGTATGTATCCCCATGTGGTGCAACTGTTGTTTTTATGTCACTTTTTATTAGTTTTGCAGCAGTCTGAAGAATTGCACGTTTTGTGCTTCTTCATCATCTTCTCGTGGTGCATTGTAGTGGTCACGGAGGATCTGGGACGTTTTTTCTCTGAATGTCACAATGTCTTTTAAGCCTCTACCTCTGCCATGAATATAGATTCCATATTCGTTTTTTAAGCTGTTCCTTCATGTATTGGTTCCCATATGCATTGGATTCACTATCGCCCAGGTATTGTTCCATTCTAGCACGAGGTCTGTAATTGTTAACTGGTCCTCATCATTGTCTTCAAGAAAAGAGCACACCTTATCGAAAGCCTCATTCTGGTCACTGTCCTTAGGCCTTCCCATTTTTCGTCTCTTGTTGACTCAGTCGGCTTGAACCGTTTGTGAATGTCTCGCATTGTGCGAAAATTAATGTTGCAGGACTTGTGGTACACACATCAGCTGCATGGAGATCACCCTCAAAATATTCAATGCGGCCTTGAACAGCAATGGCCCATTCATCGCTCCTTGTTTTGCAATGAACTGATATAGTTTTAAAAT
>CM068955.1:177528609-177543351 GCA_035128595.1 Eptatretus atami | reverse complement strand
GCGAGCTTTGGATCCTCGGGCCCTGAGTTCAAATCCCACTCAGCTGTTGAATTGTTGAATTAATACCAGGTGGGGTTAACTTGGCCTGCCATCCTTCCGAGGTCGCAAAATGAGTGCCAGCATGCTGGTACACTGTCAGAGTGGCGACCCGTCCAGGATTGTGCCAATAGCCAAGGAGACTGCTTAAGCAGCACCAACACTCTTAGACGGGTCAATATACTGCCTGACCCCAAAAAATTGCAAATTTTTGTTTTATGCTTATTTCTAGTAGTTTATGATGTGGAAGACAACATATTAAAAGTTGGACAATTTTGACGCATGGGAAAGTCCCTCAGTGACGTCAGAAAACAAGATGGCTGCCGGCAGATAAAACGTCAAAAAATTGACTGATAATTATCATCAGACCACTAACAATTTAAAGTATCTCTGCTCTTCGCCACCCAAGCCATTAAGCCAACACCAGGCAGGTAATTGAAGAATGATTGTTTATGTGTTCAGGCCTGGTCTTGATGAACTTGTCATGAGACCAAGGTCCAGGGGAGGATGTAGTGTTATGTTTATATGGAAAGGGGGTGGGGTGGAGGGTGAGAGATAGAAAAAAGGCCTTAACACCATATATATGTTTGCATTAAGGA
The DNA here is from genome assembly GCA_035128595.1 of Eptatretus atami. NCBI lineage: Eukaryota > Metazoa > Chordata > Myxini > Myxiniformes > Myxinidae > Eptatretus > Eptatretus atami. The sequence continues at coordinate 177,542,716 of CM068955.1, read as the reverse complement.
TTTATGAAATAACGTCTGAAATAAGGTTAATGTGTAATGCCAAGTGGTGTGCTGTGCAGCTTGCATGAGGGACAGGTTTGGTCCAAAGTTATACTCAGATGGTCTAATTTTGTGTCCCGCATGTCTGCACCAAGCGGGTCCGGGTCAAGTGAATAAGGATCGGGGATGACGAGTTACCAAGATGGTGGAATGCCCTTCTTCGTGGATGTGATTGGGCAACAAGCTTTCAGGTCAGGTATGGGAGCATGCGCCAGAGCAGCGCGTCGCTGCATCCACTTTCCGCTGGTAATCAAGGGGCCTCTGTCTGGCCATCCCCAAGCAGATGCCTGGCCCATCCCCATCTCCTTGAGATGCCGATCAACCTGCTGCAACCACGAGGCACGTGGTCGGCCCATTGGCCTCCTCCACTCACGAGACTCCCTCGCTGAGAGAATCTGGTGAGCAGGATCAGCGTCAGGAAAACGAGCCACATATCCATACAGCCGCAGCTAACGCTCACAAACTATGCAGGTAACAAATCTCATTTGAGTCTCTCTCAGCAACCGCTCGTTGGACACAAAGTCCGACCAGTGATAGCCAAGGATTCTCCGAAGAGACCTGGTACCAAAGGAATTAAGTCTCCGTCTCAGATCCCTGGTCAGAGTCCAAGTCTCGCATCCATAGAGCAAGAATGGAAGCACCAAGGACCTGAAGACTCGGACTTTCATCCTCCCGCACGGGTACCGGCAGCGCCACACCCCATGATGCAGTGAATCCATGACTCCCCAGGCCCGACCCAGACGTCTATTGACCTCTGACTCACAGCCAGTAGAGACATGAATATCACTGCCAAGGTAAGTGAATCTCTCCACAACCTCAACATCAAGCTTTCCCACACCTCTTTCCTGCCTAGGCATGTGATTGGCTGGGCCTCTTTCCAGCACAGCAGTGCCAGTGTGGAGGTGAGTAGCTGGAGATGGGATAATAGCAGCCAGACATTCGCCAGTGCTGACAAGCGACCCTGGCTCCATCCGGGAGGCATGGAGGCAGTAAGGGACATCAAACCTGTTCATCAAGTTAGGGGGTACAATCTGTGTTTATTAACGAGCTTAGTATGGTCACGAATAAATGAATGAGCAGTATGTTGTCCTGATGAGCTCAAACTGGAGTGAAATCTGGATCGACAACTCTGCTTTTTTTATTTGTGACCAGAGGGGCTTTAATCTCAGTATGCAAAGACTTGAGTGCCACACGGATGCCATCCTAGTTTGGAGGTGATGTGTCAGCACAATTTATGCACACAGCATCAGCGTTATGTCATAGGGTCAGTGTGCTCCTTTTGTTAAATTATTACTATTCCTGATTGGTGATCAGCAGGGCAGATACAATGTGTTCGTGTGGCAGACGACACTTGTTATGAACAGTTTGTGCAGCAATGGGACTCGATCTGTTCCCTGCTGTTTTGTCAAGTTAAGGGGTGCGATGTGCGTTGTGCGAGTGTGTGTGCGAGTGTGTGTGTAAGTATATATAATTATATATATATATTATATATATATATATATATATAATATAATTTTATTTTCTTGCATACATCTAGACTGATGTTTGTATCTCGAAAAATATATTAAAATTGTCACGTCTGGAATTATTGTATCACGTCGCATTCATATCACTTTTTGAAAGACCGATGTATGTTGTTGCGATCCATCATATATTTTTGAAGTTTGCTTGGTTGTGGGACAATCATCAATGGGAGGGGTGGGGTGGGGGGGGGGTGCGGCGATACACACGATCAGCAGATCTTGCAACATGAGCATGACATCTCACACAACAGTATGTACATTGGACAATCGAGAAAGAAGATATAACTTGTGGAAATTAGGCCCTGTAATTTTGATACAACATTTAAAACACAATCACCAAAGCAGAACGGCGAAACCTGGGAAGGAGAAAGCCAAGGCCACGTCTGGTTGGTAAGTAAAAAAGGGTGGTGAGGGACGTCTTGTTTAAAATGTTTGTAACCAATAATCACAATCACAGGTTTCTTGCATTAATGCATGTGCTGAAAATCAAGATGGTAGCAAATGCCAAAATAATGAGGTTAGAACAGTGAATACTTTGGAAATTTCTGGTCAATGAAAACATCAAGCATGTCAACAATTACAGATAATTAGCTGCACATTATGAAGATTAAGCCTCTAAAGAATATCCATACTTAAGAGCACCATAGTTTTTTCCCAATAGGAGGAAAGTTTTTGCCCCTCAAGAACATCCATAGGGGCAAGTTTTTAATGAGCAATGCTTTTGAGATGTCCTGCACACACCAAGTGAGTGAATGAATGGATATCCTAAAGATTTATACAATGAAGGCAAACCAAAGCTTCCACTCTGATTGTGAAAACTGGGTGTCCAAAGCTGGAGAAAACCTCGATAAAGTATTGCAAGTATAATTTTGGTAACTATACAGTTAGATTGGTGTGGGTACCTCTTTGGTAGATGTTAAGATAGCATGGCCCATGTAATTTAGGAAAAAAAAATATTTAGTCAGGGCTCCGTTAGACTGAAGCTGTTGTGTTATATTATTATATCTACCATGACAGGGCAGTGTTGACATAGGCATTAAATCGAAGTGTTATTCGTATTCATCTTCTCTGTGAACCAGGTGAGGGGCCAGGTGGGGTGAGGGGGTGAATTTTCGATGTTGGTAGTCTGTATGGGATGATAACCCCCTCACCGCTTGAGCTCTGAGTAATAGTTGACTAGCACAATGCTAGTCTTTACAATGACCCCCGAGAGCGAGCTGCTAATGGTGAACTGTAAGATATCACATCATTTATACAGGTGGCACTGATAATGACACTCCCTCACTGGTCGATGCCGGACAGTGAGCAAATAAATTTTAGTGGCATGGGGCATGGCTGCAGGGGAGGGTATAAAAGAGCCTGTACAAGTACTGGTGGCTCTCTTGTGTCTAATGGCCCTTCCATCTCTGCTTTCTGCATGCAGCCGGCTGTTCTCTGCCTGTCCACCGTAAAGCTCTTGCTGCTCTGATCTCTTCGCCCCACTGGATGCTTCGTCTCTCCACTGTGTGCCATGGATATGGGCTGGTCCTTGCTGCTTTCTGGACGCTGCTTGCTACAATTTATGATCGAGGACCAGCTTATTTAAATCATATGTTATATTTTGAACATTAATCGGAACATGAATAGAGTGAGATAATATATTTTGCTCTGCCTGCCTGGCAGTCAAACAAAATTGAAAATCATTCCAAACAGGAAACTTACTGTTTTTAAGGACGTCATAATGGACACGAACAAAAGTCACGAATAACTAATATAATATGTTAGATAGGGTGATGTCACAGACGCTGGAGAAAATGGTGGTAGAACCCGTAATTTATTAATTTATCTACCTTTAAACCTCTATTCAACTTGAATTATATAGTTGAACACTGTATAATGCAAATCACCTTCATCATACTTCCAAGAACCATGCAATATATAAATATATACAGCATTAGAGGGTGTGGCATGTGAGAGGGTACAGTAAAAGAATGTGAGACAGTCGGTAAAAAAGAAGCTGCCATATGGCTGTTTACATCAATGGTGATCAATAATGCCTCCATTTTCTTTACTACAACTCAAGGTCATCTTATTGCAGTGTACTGTTGGACCCCAAAATTCACGGTTCTGCTATTCGCGGATCCCGCGTATTCGCGGTTCATAAAATACAACCTGCTTCCACATTCGCGAATTCCGCGTATTCGCAGTTCATAAAATGTGACCTGCTTCCACATTCGCGGATCCCGCGTATTCGCAGTTCATAAAATGTGACCTGCTTCCACATTCGCAGATCCCACGTATTCACAGTATATAAAATGTGACCTGCTTCCACATTCGCGGATCCCGTGTATTCGAAGTTCATAAAATGTGACCTGCTTCCACATTCGTGGATCCCGCGTATTCGCAGTTCATAAAAATGTGACCTGCTTCCACATTCGCGATCCCCACGTATTCGCAGTTCATAAAATGTGACCTGCTTCCACATTCGTGGATCCCGCATATTCGCATTTCATAAAATGTGACCTGCTTCCACATTCGCGGATCCCGCGTATTCGCAGTATATAAAATGTGACCTGCTTCCACATTCGCGGATCCCGCGAATTCGCAGTATATAAAATGTGACCTGCTTCCACATTCGCGGATCCCGCGTATTCGCAGTTCGTAAAATGTGACCTGCTTCCACATTCGCGGATCCCGCATAGTCGCAGTTCATAAAATGTGACCTGCTTCCACATTCGCGGCCCTGTGCTTCACGTATTCACATTTTATCATGTTTTCTAAGGATTATTCGCTGTTTTTTCACGGTTTTTCGTGGGCGTATTCATGGTTGTTCTGACCTGCTTCTACATTTGTGGCCCTGTGCTTCACGTATTCGCGGTTTTTCACAGGATTTTTCATTTTCCCTTTTGAATCATGAACAGCCGGGAACCTATACCTCTTTTTCCTACTGAAACCATGCCCTGACATTCGCGGCATTTTTCAGGAACGTATAAGGTGATGCGACAGTATAAGGTGATGGATAAGACTGCTTGAGTGGCGCTAAACTTCCAGATTTTATTTTTAACGATCTTGAACACGTTGACTACCAACTCTTATAGTATACACCATTCCCATTTGCAAGCCAAGTGTGCATGTGCATGTACTTGATTTTCAAATTTTACCCTTCTATGAGCAAATCGAAGTTCATTTCTTATCCATTGCTGGGGAAACCCCACATGATGAGAAAACTGGAAGCAGGCAGTGGGACAAGATTTTCAATTCCGTATGCCAGGTACGAGCTCTCTGGTCAGACTATTTTTAGTGCTGAATCGACATTGGTATAACGTCATTGCTAATGGTAGATCGTGTGCTGAGTACCACATGTTTCCTTTTTGCTACGTGTCATTACCCTTCATGGCACATATAAAATGCAGATGAAGTGGCAAAACTTCTCATGGAGACTGACAATGATGATCATGATTATTACATAGATTTATGTTCACCAAACTGGCAGCAGATCATCTGCTGCATTATCATATTCTGTTTACAATACAATTGCGCAATCTTTTCTATGAGAATACATGTCGTGACAGAATCTGATACACCCAGCACTACGTGTATACTCATCGGCAGTCAACGTGTTAAAATCATTATTTTAATAAAATTGAAGTATATACCTGAACACTGTGTGGGGTATCGTATTCTATGAACTCTCTAGTATTACCTTGTATTAAGTCCTTTCGTTATACATTGTGTGCCTTAACTTACTCCTTTCCCTGTATTTAAGTCCGTCTATCTATCATCTTGGGATTCTGTTTGTGTTGGAGGGTCCCTCCTTTCAATAAACCTGTTAGTCCATGAGAAGTCGTTTCATGTAGTGACCTGCCACTGCCATCCTCGCGCAGCGAGCAAATAGTTTTTCTGCTCAACTTTGGAAAAATCCATAGGGGAGGTAAAATTGGTAACTTTCACTTCAAGAGACCAGCGGATTAGCATTTCTGACCGGAGGGACCGGGGGGGGGGGGGGGAGTAAACCACTCTCGTGATCCCTCTGAGAGATCGGTCATTCCGAAGCTGTAATAGCTTCGGCGAGGCGTGTCAGCATGAGCAGTCAATGTAAAAATACAGATTTGCTAAGTTACAAGTATAACCAATTTGAAGCAGCCTCCTACATTATATACATTAAAAAAAAAAAGCATAAAAATGAATGCTAATATTTCTTCAGTGTTACCCACATGCTTAAGAATAATGGTGCACCTTTCTGTTTGAGATAAATCGACACTGATTTACATCCACGTTTAAACCCCATGCATCATTTAAACACACTTTTAGGTGAGACACGCATGTCACCCAACTGCACAACCAATCTATAAAATTCAACTGGTTTGGTATTTTCCTCAGTTCAGAAACTTCATTACACAAGCTGTTCCCCATCGCATGAAAAGCTATTTGCTGTCAACTTGGAAATAGACAGAACGCTTTGCACGGCTGTGATGTCACGTTCGCACGAGAGTTGCAAGATTATGCCACAAGCATTTCAAAAACTTTCAATGATATGCAAGTCTTTTATGATTTACCGAGAACAAAGAGTGAAGGTTAACCGTGAGCTGCCATCGTATATTATCACTTCTTATAAGTGATATTTGCCTCAATATTTTTAAGTGTGGGTGGGGTGGGTGGGGAGATATCAAACAAAACTGCATTAATGACGTGACAGATTGGCTTGAGTAATTTAACCGTCCACAACTTTTTGAGATATTGTGCTACATACCATTTTTGGCCCCGATAACACTGGTGAACAATGGTGAAGAATCACGAAAAAAGATCTCGGATCCACATCTTCACCAAAATGTAATCAATTTGTCCTCGTCACACACACAACCTGTCCACCAAATTTCATCTGAATCCGTCCATAACTTTTTGAGATATCCTGCTCACAGACAGCCAGAGAGATGGACAAACAAACAGACAGGGGTGAAAACATGACTTCCGTCCACATTCGATGGTGGACTAATAAAAATCGCAGTATTCTTCTAAATGATTTTCCAAATGTCAAACTTTTTAGATTTCATTGACAAAGGTTGCTCCTTCTGATAACCCTTCCTTCCCCAATGCAAACACAGCAACGGCGACGGCTTCAATTAACAATATTATTTTAGAGTTTATGGAATCATCCATGAATCAAGTCCAACAAACCTATTGTCCTGCAAAGAAGCCATCCTTCAAAACACATATTCCAGTGGGATTTTATGGGGAGGTGGATATGGGGAGGAGGGGAGAGGGGAAGTAAAAAGTAAAAATAAATGCAATTAACAGGCCACCTACATAAAGGGGCAAAAAAAAGAGAAAGACTGTGGACCTCTCCCAGTGCATTTGTAGCATGTGTAAGGCCCCGAAACAAACCATATATAAATACAGTAAACCCTCCATTATTTCAGGGGATATGTTCCTGGAAAAGTCTACGATAGTTAAAACAATGACCGTGGAAAGCAAAGGCCAATGGGAAAGGGTGGTGGTGGGGGGGGTAGATCGGTTCCTTGACTTCGAGAAAATATCGAGGAAGATCGACGGCAGCCAGAAATAAACACATCACAATTTAAATAAACACGTAAATATATATATATATATATATATATATATATATATATATATATATATATATATATATATATATATATATATATATATATATATCTATAGCATGTTATCATTGAAATAAAAATGTAAATACAGTGTAAATTAAACAAAAACAAGACATACATTTTAAATTTATTCCACAACAGCGAAGTGGGTGAGGTTAAACATATTACATACTCGTTTGTACCGTTCTCTGTCGTAATTAGAAAACACGTATTAGCTCGGAAATGGGGATGATGGTGCTATGTGGGGGAGGGTGGAGGTTAGAAATATGTGGATGTAGAACTTGCGATGGCTGTTGGATCATCAGGAGCACGACGAAGGTGCTGCTGCATTGCCACATATAGGAAGGGCAAAATGATCCTCAGCCACCTAGATCCAGAACAGATCTTCCCTGTTTGGACAGGAAGGTACGAGATGGCATCCCATTCCAAAATAATCCCGTCTCTTTGGCGTTAAAAACCTGCTCCGGCATAAATCCCTTCGCCTCGATTAGTTCCACGAGCCATGGATGAACTGGAGCCTTCGGCTCCGGGTTCCTCGTGAAACGCTGGTAAATCTGCAATGGGTTCTCCCGTACACTCAAAGTCCAAGTAGATCCACAATGGTTTCTGCCGTACACCAGTCCACTCAAAGGCATTTTTTTCTGTTTGGTCCTCGATCCGAACATCAAACGCTTTTTCCATCCTTTCAATATGATGATCACGGGACTCAAATGAGCCTTTTGCGCTTTTCGGAGCGGGAACACTTGAAGGGATATTTGACTCACGTTTACACAGTTAATTCATTGATCCGGTAATGACAACTCACAGATGCCACACTTTCACTTCTTGCAGACGTATCCAACTCAATTTCTTCGCACAATGTCATAACCTTTCTCTGCCTTTTGGCACAATTAATTTTGTCCATTGTTTTACGTTTGGGCACCATTATTAACTGTAGTGTGTCGACTCGATCCAGTAGATCTCGTATTATAGGATCTCCACATGTCATTTCCTGTTCGATGACGGTTCAATATTAAATTTAGCTTTGTTCACATATGTTGGCAAGCCTGGTGTTGGCTTAGTGGTTAGGGTGGCTGGCTTAGGATCTTAAGGTCCTGAGTTTGAGCCCCGTTGGCTGCTGAATTAACACCAGGTGTGGTTGATTCAGCCTGTCATCTTTCCGAGGTCAGTGAAATGAGTACCAGTGTACTGGTAGAGGTGCACAGCATCAGCGGCACAGCCACGCTTCCAAGATATGATAGCTACCCGGCAGCCAAGCTGCCATAGGGCAACAGAGAAGAATGCATGCTGGCCTCATTATTACAATTAACGATGCATGGGAAACAACAAAAGGCTCGTAATGGGAAGTAATGGTACACACAGATACAAACGACGACTCGACTCAGCTCAAAAACCACGATTGGCCGAAATTAAATACCACGATAACAGAATCGGAACAATAGGTTGCTTGTTATTGGTAAAAACCCACGATATTGGAACCTGCGATATTTGAAGGTTTCCTGTACAAATATTTACATTTGCACATGCTCTCTATTCATATATCTTTATACAACTCACAGATGTACATTTACATACGTGCTCTCTATTCATAATATACTTTTTAAAATAAGATTCACACACAAATACTAGTATTTAAACATGTGGTGTAATTCTTTCCACTTTGACTTTAGTGAGCTATTTAGATCACTCAGAATTCAATGAGCACTTCAATCATTGTCAAACTTGCTAAGTACAGATATGTCAATAACTTTCAGAAATGAAAAAGTATAAAAACAAGAATGTTGGGCCGAATGTAATTGGAAACTTTAACAATTTGAACAAAGCCCCCTTTAGCGGTAGAGAAATGTGCTGTGATTACACACATCAGTAATATGAAGGAAAACATTTGTCCACAAGCGACGAGTAACAAAATGTCGTGTGATACATTGCAGAAAAGTTTACAGATAGGCACACAAAATATTTTGCACGTTCACTATCCTTGTCTGTTTGTCCCGTTGCTTGGGGCAATCAAATGTTGACATCGGGCAACCAAACCAGGTACTTAGTTGCCCGGTTGCGAAATCTCATTATCGTGGCTTGAGTATTCAATTTGACAATATTGAATATGTATGTACAAAACAACTTCGTGGAACGATAATAAAAATTAACAGTAATGTGGTGGTTGTTGCACGTGATCTTGTGTGTATGTGTGTGTATTAATTGTGTTTTCACAATGGTCACATTCCCCGCTCCGAGCGAGTGTGAAATTTCCAAAAAAAGGAGTGTGTTGCTAAGGTATGTGTGCGTGTGGGACATGTGTGTGTGTGTAAAAAGGATCGAAAGGATCAGGCTGAAAGGATCGAAACCTCAAGGAAGAATGGTGCCCAGCTGACGATCCGTGCGGTCAGGTTGGGAAACCAGTCAATTGTTTACAGGTTAAGGTTCTTATTTTAGGTAAGGGAACTATGTTTTGAGGTTTACAATTTAAATAAAAGTTGAATATAGTGTGTTGTGAAAATAACATCATTTTGAGCAATCCTTTCAATTGTATCATACTAGCAGAGTTCTCGCACTATGGGTGATCTTGTTCCAAGCATGCAACACGTTCTTCTGACGTATACCTTTATTTGAGCGGTGTATAGGCAACTGACAGCTCTGTATAGGCAAAAAATAAAAAATAACCTGGGTTACATGCATGAAGCAAAACCATACCTACTGCTTATAATTCAAAAGACCTTACTGCACTGGAAAATATGGGGACAGGAATACTGTACTATAAATGGTGGAGACTTGTAATACCTTTATAATACCCACCAAAACGATGCATGTACAAAACGTCTCATCACTCAAATCACCGGGAGACAGTGATACGCGATACACATTTACGTAGAGAATTTGTGTCCCCCTCACTCTCCCACCAAGACCATTGGCAAAGATAAAAACACTCCGATACATTAATTTGGGTCATGCTGATCCGATGAAGCAAGTCTGGATGTAATCAGTCCAGAATTGTAGGAGGAGTAGCGCGACAAAACAAACACACAAACACCGGTCCGTGAATTATAGCAGGGATTTTAGGAATAGCCGATACTGTACAATTAATACAAAATGTCAGATGTGTGTCTGTATGTGTGCGCGCACATGTGTATTAGAATTGTGAGGAACGGAAATGGAAAAAAAAACATGAGGTGTGTTTGTGTGCGTGCATGTGTAAGGCGCTCACCAAGCTAATTGTGTATCTGACTTGAACGAACATGTACCTTGCTCAATGCTCACAAAGTCGCTTGCAAAACCAAAACAAGTTCGGATTGACGAGTAGAATAGCAGTTGTGCTCACGAGTAAAAAAAAAAAAATTTCCTTTTTCCGGGCAACCAAATCTTTAAATGGTTGCCCTGCGGGGCAACCCCCAAATAAAGTTAGTGTCAAGCACTGGCCCCACGGTGTCAGTACGTTATTCTTGACATCAAAACAGAAATACACTTTTAAAATACATTTCACTCAAATGAGCTCGTGTTTAAGTCTGTCTTTTTAAAAGTTGTTAATTGCACCAGAGCAGTCGCCCAAATGCACAAATAATGCATTTCATTTCAAGCTTTGGTTGAAGATGTAAGACTGTCAGAATCATGAAATTCAAAGGAAAAAAATCGTAAATATTGAACAAATGTGTCACACTGTCACAAATGTGACTTTAAATTATCCAATGCAACAAATCCTTAAGTTCTCCGTGATTCACAGAGCGAGTTCAACAATGGATGAAGCCTTGCTTTCTAGTATATGACCGATTTCGTTTCTTCCAACATTGTAATCAGAAATGTAATAAGAGTGATGTCGAGTTTTACATTCACAAAACAGACAAGGAAAGCTGGTGGGTAATGTGATGTCACTTCACAGCAGTTTGAACCCGAGCCCGTGGACACGCGAGATGAACATCGAGTGAAAATACTGCTAAAGTGGAGATTTTCACAGTACATCAATATTCACACATTTGGTGCTACAACAGAGAAGCGTGTATTCAACGCGTGAATGAATATATTTGCCTTTAAAAAAAATAAATTATAGAGAAATTGCAGTACTAGAGCACACAAAGAATGCGCGTGCCATACGCATACAGATGTCAGTCGCGCCACAGTGAGTAGCAAGCTACGCGCTTGGCCAGCACGTGTTGCATTCGCGTAGGTCTTCACAGTTCGCAACTACAGTACTGTACTTCAGCGACCACAATTCAATGTAAAATACGCTTCGTTTTTGAAGCCTATTTTAAAAATTACCCCCGTGTGGGGGTGACGGTCATCTCTATAATGTTTTTTACTATCATAATCGAATGAACGCGGTTGCCAGATATCTCCTAAAATGACGACGAGATAGGTTTTGAAAATGGCGACTTTCACAACTTTCGTGACCTCGTGACCTTGACCCTGACCTCGAATCCGGGAAAAAAATATGTCGTTGGGTATCACTCATCGACCTCTACCCACATACCAAATTTCATCAAGATCGGAAGTAAAAAGTTTTCTTTGTACCGGGAGGTGTTTTTGACCATCTTCCAGGTTACGTGGCGGCCAAACGGGAAGGAAATTCAAAAATCTGTCTGGTTAGATACAAGATAATATTTTTTACTACATAATCAATAAATAGTTGCCGAATATCTTGTAGAATGGCAGACTAGATAGGTTTTGAAAATGGCGATTTTTAAACTTACGTGACCTCGTGACCTCGTCCCTGACCTTGAACCCGGACAAAAGTTATATCGTTGTGCAACACTCATCGACCTCTACCCACATACTAAGTTTCATCAAGATCGGAAAGAAAAATTGTTGACGGACGTACGTACGGACGTACATTTGGTCCGGCTTTATTAGGTCATCTCAGTAGAGATGACCTAAAAAGGGGACAAACTTCAATGTTTCCCGAAACTTGCAAGCTTTTTAAAAGCAGGGCTTGATGCACCATCTGTCTGTGCCACCAACGAGGAAATATTGAAAGCTGGAACGGGCAAAGGTGTCCTGTACCAGCTTGTGACGGCGATGCCGAGGCCGGAGATTGAAACGAATAAAAATATCCAATTAATGCTCCAGGAGACCATGAATTTACTTATCTCTGTATTCAATTAACGGTTGATTTGATGTGCTTTACTGCACTTTCCCGTGAGATTTGCAATTCGTATTTCATTGCTTCTGTCCACTGCTTTGTGGGTTGAGGATTTTCATTGGTTCCGTAAAGTGCTTCATTGGTTCCATATTATTTCCACCAGGTTCGTAAATATTAGTTTATAATAAAGTATGTTTTGATGCCCGATTCTTTTCAGTTCTGATTGCACTGCAAGTTATTTTCTCCCGATGTAAACATTCGCTGGGGTTTCATTGCTGTGGTGAAGCAGTTGCCTTAAAACAACTTGCCGTCTCCTCCTGGAAGGCAAATCCGATCGAAGGCAACCTCAGATCATTCCACAAAACCTGCAACAAGCATGTGTCTACTTTCAGGACAGCCAGAAAACAACATCTGTCCAATCTCAAGAATGAACTTTCAAACTTGGTCTCTTTCCTCTTAAACCTGTGAGCACCTTGTCAAGTCTGTCTAGTGGATGTTCCCCCATCCCTTACCTCACTTCAAATAGCATCACAGCTGACTCTGCTCATGAGAAGACCCAATGCCTCAATTATGTGTTTGCTTCCAAATATTGTGTCCTTAACCTCTCTCTCTGTACCAAACTGCTCCTGGACTGTGTTTTTTGCACCTGAGAAGATGAAGTTTCTGGCAACCCTTGACTGATTCAGCATTCGCTCACGAGTCCTAAAAACCAAAAACATGTTCTGCTGCTCTTGCACTTACTCACTCTGCCATTTTCACGCTATCGTTTGCCCTCGGTCATCTTCCATCTGCTTGTGAGTCAGTCAACATCACAGCACGACATAAAAAGATGCCAAAACGGATACGCTTAACTACATAGCAATCAGCTTACTTCCAATCATCAGCAAGATCATGGAATCCATCATCGCAGTTGGCATAAAATTATTCCTTTTCTCCAATGACCTCATCTCCAATCATCAAGTTGGATTCAGACCACATCACTCCACCTTAGACATGCTGCTTCTACTCTCCAAACAATGGATGGAGAAACTCAATATCAGATATGAGATTAGGGATGTCTGGACACATCTTGAGCTTTTGATGCAGTCTGGCATCCTGCCTTTCTCTCCAAACTGTCTGCCGATGGAATCCAAGGCCAGCTCCACTCTTGGATTACTGACTTCCTCCACCCTCGTAGCCAACGTGCGTCTCTCAACGGAACCCTTCTTCTCCTCTCCCTGTCGAGGCTGGAGTTCTCCAAGGCAGTGTTCTCGACCCCATCCTCTTCCTAATCTTCATCAATGATCTCTCTGCCTCTCTGGAAAATCCTATTTATCTCTTTATTGATGACTCCACCCCCTGTCTTGACATCCCTCATCCTTCTGACAGACAGGCACAGCAGCTTCTTCCTCTCTTCAGATCTTAACAAAATCACAAACTGGTCAAACACTTGGAATGTCTTTTAATCTTGAGAAATCCAACGCACTCAGTCTCTATCTCCAAAAGGACCGCACCGCAAAACTCTCCAATTTACTTTCAAAACAACCCTCTCAAAGGAGTTTTGTCACTCACACTCTGGGGTCTCGCTCTCAACCATTATCTCTCTTGGGCAAGCAATATTTCAAAGTTGGCCGCCAAAGCCAGGTGCCACTGACGAGGAACACCTGAGCAACTATCCACCTACAAGGATTTCATCCGCAGCTTGATGGAATACTGCTCTCCCTGATGGGCTGGCACCCCTGCTTCACATCTTGCTCAGCTTGACGCCGTGGAAACCAAGGCCTTCACAATCATTGGAATATCTCTCGATGAAGCTGAGTCTATGGGCCCATCACTTTTCCATCGCCGACAGGTTGGTAGTCTGTAGTTTTCCACGTCCTTTCTGGTCTTACACCCTC
>CM068955.1:177518019-177528593 GCA_035128595.1 Eptatretus atami | reverse complement strand
CAGGTATCTGTAGTATGCAAGCAGTCCACCAGCAACCCTCTCCTAGTGAAAATGCCAAAATCCAGAACCACTGCTCACCTCCTCTCATTTGTTCCTCTTTTTTCCTCACCTGTGGAACATACTTCCACATTCTCTTCATTATCATTCTTCACTCCAGGTCTTCAAGACAGCTGTTCACTACCATCTCAAATCATCACCCATCCAAAACCATCACCTTTTCTGCACCCATTCAACCTCTCCTCTCCCACCCCTCCAAAAATTTTGCTTCTGTATCCATCTCATCCACCCCTTGCGTTCTCCCTTACCCCTTATTATTACCCGCATAGCTCGTTTGTCCATCTCCGTCTATTTTCTCCCTCCGCCCTGCTGTTCATTTTGTTATGTTGCATCCTGATCCGTTCTGCGTTCTAGCTCTTCCACTGGCCTTGACTATGCATACAAAAAATATAAGGTTAACATCATTGAGATCGTCATGTGTTTTTTCGCCCGCTCTGCGAAATTAAAAACACGTGAACACGTTTTCGTGTCACTCAGCGGGAACATTCAACCGCACGAAAGTTTACACTTCTTCAGCAATTAATTTACTAACCCTTGCCTTTCTCCTCAAAGTTTTACAAATTTGGAATAATCGCAAGATTGAGCAATTTTGCGACAAAATCATTGGCAATGCACCAACTGGAAAAAGTGGGGTTTGTCCAAATTGTAAAACGGCACTGTGAGAGTGATGAAAGTTACACCAACGATTAAAGCAAAAAAATTCACTTTGTGCTTATCCAAATGTATTCTGTTATATGATGAGGAGAGCTCGAGTGAAAAAACAAACAAACATACACTTCTGAAATAAATAAAGGTGAATCTGAGAAATCCTCACAACTGTTCAAATGAAAATCAAAATACACAGCTATGTATAATAACTTCACATTTCAATCATGCAATCAGACATTAAGATATTAGGGCTGACAGGATGGCCGAGAGGTACACACACGAGTCTCTCGGCTGTCCAGCCTGGGTTCGAATCCTGACCCAGCTATAAACTGTCATGCCGGTGTTTCATAGGCAGGGTGATTCATCAACATGTGTGCCGTCCCTCGGATGGACGTTAAACGGGCGTACCGTCTGCCAGTGCTCGTTGGTGGACGATAAAGATCCCATGGTGTCATTCGAGAAGAGTAGGCGAGCTATCGCCGACACCATGCCCAAGTTCCAAATTCCTTCCCCAATCAGCAGAGGGCATTGCATCAGCGGCAAAACCGCACCCTCGGCCAATGATGCTACCCTGCAGCCTTGTGCTGCATATGAACGAAGACGAAGAAGATTAAAATATTATTGTTTTTGATAAAATGTTATAAAGTGTTTTGATAAAAGAGTTTTAAAGATTTGTTGTATATCAACATGTCACTGCTGCATGTTAATATATAACGTTAACCTGCAGCAGTGACACTCATAAAGCACACGAGAATAATTCCTGGTTGCAGACAAACAGCATTCAAGCACACTGTTGTTATGGTGCACAAACAGGAATGGATGTACAAACAGTTACCCTTTTCTTGCCAGGCTGACACTCGCGAGAGCTGTAATTGTCAGGCAGTTGCAGGTAATCTTCCATGCATTGGCCGGTCTCTGACGCTCCTCTTTTCCGTTTACATCCAACTCTCAGCCCGTCAAGCTTGTCTGTGGAAGCACAAGCATGATTAGGCACACAAATCATCACACAGCTACATTCAATATCTACCACAAGCAACATCTACTTCTTACCAGCACAGCTTCACAACAAAGTACATCAGAGGAACCCCATAAATATATACCTTATAGAACGTCTCGGCACGAAGGAAACGATGTGCTGGACATCCTTATGAAGGATGATGTATTTACTCTTGACGCTGCTAAATGAAAAACTAGCTTTGAAAAATTGTATTAATCAACATGGAATACACACAGCACATAGTCATCCTTTTCTCCAGTGGAGGTCAATCCGAGAAAAACCTTTGTGAAGCAAAGCCCAAGAGTACTGGAAGCAGTGTGCTCCATTCAGAAACCAAAAAAAAACGTGTGGGCCGACAAGTTTGTGCACATTCATGGTAACCCAAAGTAAGTTTTGCTCGGCTCACTCTAAAACAAGATTTAATTTTTTTTTTTAACCATATACTATCATTACTTGTCTTTGTTAATCCTGACATCACAAAGCAGGCAGCCAATCGTAAATAACAGACATGGTTGTGATCAACTCACAAAACCAGCATCGATCGAAAACACACTCGCTAATGGTATCATCTCCCAGATGAAGGTATCAACAAATAAATTCAGAAATAGAAAAAGTTCAACCAGCCCATCGTACTTGTGTTGCATCACAACCAATCATACATGGAGAATGACACAGATGGCAAGCAACAAAATCGAGCAACTTGCTCACTACTGTATCAACACAGCCAGACATGGTCTTTGCCTGAAAACATGCGGTAAAACAAGTACTGTGAACTTGTTGAAATGAAGTCTGAGACAAATTCGATGACAATTATTGTAAGATTTTTTTTATTGCTCTTGACGATTCCTTTGTTTATTTAGTTGTTTTGGGACTATTCTTTTATCAAAATTGGTTCAATGGCTGATTGTTTTCATGAAAGTCTACTGGTATTCAAGATGATGACTGCTGAACACATCCCGATGAAATGCAGAGCAAACAACAACCACCAAACATGCTCCGGGCTGTCAACTTTACATACGAGGGGCATTCAAAAAGTTACACAAGCAATGTACTTGAAACAGTAGAAGACAAGCCAATGTTTAACTCAGTCACCGAAGGTGGACAGATGTTATGTTTTCACCCAATCTGTCTGTCTGTCTATCTATCTGTGAGCAGGATGTCTCAAAAAGTTATGGATGGATTCAGACAAATTTTGGTGGACAGGTTGTGTGTGTGTGAGACAAAGACCAATTCATTAGATTTTGTTATAGATCCAACTAGTGCAATTTTTTTCAAGTCATTCTTCACCATTGAGGGATAGGGCCAAAAACGATATACATCAGGATATCTCAAAAAGTTGCGGATGGATTCGGACAAAGCTTGGTGGATGAGTTGGTAAAGTGATGGCAACAAGCTAATTCGATTTTGGTCGAGGTCCATGTGCAGATCCGGCACATCGGTGGGATACAAAACGTACTGTTCGCTCTACAGAGTGCCGCTCTACGTATACTTCGTGGTCACCCTCTATAATACTTGTGTACAATTCAAAATAAAAAAGTTTGCATGTATCGGACAAATTGTGAGTATCCAAGACCGTATAATTTTTTGGAATGCCCCAGGCAGACACAGGTATTGCTGACATTTTTAGATTGAATGTTTCAGGCAGACCTCCTGGTGGAACTGTTTCCCTTTTCTTTGGTAGAGAATATTATCGTTAAGTTTTCAAGTTTCTCTCGCAGACTGCCTGACTTTGCAAACACAACTTCCTGGTATATTTATCCATACATTCTAGCATTTCATTAAAAAATATATCATCCCAAGTCAAAAAACGTCGTTTAAAAGGCTGCTAATATAATAAAATCTTGTTAAAGCAAAACAATCTGTGAGACAAATTTTGATCAAATAACAGCATACTAATAAAAAGGAAATAAATTCACACCACCATTTTAAAGCAAAGACGTGCATTTTGCAAATTAAAAATAAATAAATAAATGAATCTCAAACAAAATGCTTTGAACAGCATTTACAGTATTCCACAACTGCAATCATACTTTTGTTATCGGTCATGAACAGGTTACGCAGCTGCTCACAGAGTGAATGCGAAGATGAGCATCGAGCCACCTGATCCGTATTTCTCACAATTCGCTTTGCTATCAACACTCCATGTCTGATTCCTGAACCTCCAATACATTTCGCAGCTTCAGCAAAAAACATTTCATGCGCTACCTCTTTTGTATGAGGGCGTGTTGAAAAGGCATGCCTCCTCTTATTTTTCTCCAAAACAGGTGAAGATATTCGAATGAAACAAAGTGCAGTGCACACATTAGTTCTTCGCACAACTGGGCACGATGTTTTGTGACGTCTCAGTGCCACAATAATCACGATGGCAGAAAGCAGCACGACGTTGTCAGTGCTGTGAAGAGCAAAATATGATGACTGACTGGAGATGAGATGACTAGAGATGAGTGTTGGGTGCACCATTACGATCCTGAGAGTAAGAGACGGTCAATGGAGTGCTGACACAAAGGATCACCAGCCCCGACATGGCTCCATCAGATTTTCAACTCTTCCCCAAACTTAAGGAACACCTTTGTGGAGAACATTTTTCTTCCGACGACGATGATGTTAAGTCAGCAGGGTGTGCAGTTCGAACGTGATGACATATCAAAACTAACTGAACGTTGTCAGAAATGTATGGGATGGAGTGGCAATTATTTTGAGAAATAAATATGCACCACGGTCGAAAAAAGATCGATGCTAGTGTCTGTTTTTGTTTCACTCGAGTACCTTTACCTGTTTTGGAGAAAAAGAACAGGAGGGATTACTTTTCAGCATGCCTTCATCTATTAATCTTCCCTTGACTACTGCATCCCTCAACGACTACTACTACTACTACTACTGCTGCTGCTGCTGCTGCTACTACTACTTCTACTACTACTACTACAACAACAACAACAACATTCAGCACCGCCCCAAACTCTCTACCCCCATGACCTGCGATTTAATCTGCTTCGTTTCCCTGAATGTAACTACACAGAATCCTCTCTCACCCACAAGAAACGAAGCGGATGAAACACGTAATTTAATTTTATTCTTCCAATTCCTTGATGTCAGACCAAAACACCGTTCACCAACAAATCGCAACCAGGAGCGCAATCGAAGATCTACACCGGACATTTTCTGCACTTCTCACAATAGTACGAACCTGTTTCCTCTCTTTTTCAACCAGCCTGACAAAAGCCATCATGTACACACACACTGCAATGTATCTACACACTATACTATCTTGCCCTCTCAAACTCGTGATCCCATCGGAACCATGCAGGCTTCACCAAGGCAATGCACACGCTGTCTCCATGGGATCCACAAATAACAATGGCTTCTGTACCTCTCACAACAATTTTTTTTTTAACACTCATTTTTTTATCTTTTGAAGGATCCAAACAAAAAAAAAAATCAGTACCATCAAACATTCCCTCATTGTGTAATCTGTTAAATAATAGCAAATTTCCACAGAGAACAAAACCTACCTAGCTGTTCTTCAGAGGTGTCCATTTCCCATTTGCTTTTTGGAATATAACCCTGAATTACAGAAAGGAAAAGATTCTCTCCTGTTAGCAGAAGGCACGGTTATCAAGCGGCAAGCATAAGCTCACCTTTTCCAATGAACACAACTGAGTAAATGAAGAGAACGAGAGATGGTCGAGCATCAAATAGTTGGTAAATATTGCAGGATTTCCACAACACGACGATAAAATTAGTACATTGGAGGGTGGGGTGTGGAGGGAGTAGGGGGGGGGAGAGAGAATTGCATGGCACCAGCTACCCTACCCCTTCGATTTCCTCCTCTTCATTCAGTTCCTTCAGCTTGTTTGGCTCATTTGAGTTCTTAGGCTCCTCTGGCTCTTCTGCTTCGGCTGTTGGCTCAGAGTCCTCCATCTCCACCTGTATTCGTATTCCATGTTTGGTGATTCAACAAATTAACATTTACAGCAACCTGAAAGCCAAACATGTGCCTTGTCGATTGAATTTCAAGCATCAAAACAAAACTCCCGTCCCATAAGGAGACAAATACAAGCTTGGCTTCCTCAAGGACGCGTCATTCGAGTTCTGTAAGCAAAGGCAGTAAAACACAAGCCTCCTCTCACCAGCTGCCATTGCTCTTACTGATTCCGACCCCTGGCGATTACCTCTTCAATCGCAGCATCTTGCAGCAGGGAGCGAATGTCGAGTCGAGTCATGTGTTTTGGTGTCGCTTCCCACGATTCTGCCACCTGAAATGTCAGGATCAGTCATTATTTTCAGACAAGGACAATTGGCTCTTTGGCTTGCAACGGGGTCGCTTCTTCGCTTTCTTCCGAAAATAATGTTGGAAAACACAAGCACTGTGAAAATACAATTTTCATTTTTCTGCCAAAGAGAGTAAACACACCTGCATGACGTCCTGCAGTTTGTGGCCGTGAACATTTCTCTTTGCACAGGCTGATGCGTCTGCAGTTAGCTCTGCAAAGTACACCTAGCCAAAAGAGATTGATGGAAAAGAATAGCTCATTCATAAGATAAGATGTAACAATTCAATAAAACCAATGCCTGAACTTAGATTTATTAACACATCAAATTTACAATGTTTTACACAGTGATGGCGATAGCAAGGATATGTTTGTTGTGAAACCTCAAAGCCCTTGGTCTTTGCAGCACTCCAGAATGGCTCAAAGTGCTGTACACGATCATTTATAGCATCGATGATAATAAAAGGAAAAAAGCCATCATCCAGTGTTTTCTTGAATGTCTTCAGCATGCTGGCACGGTACGTCTCCACCATTTCGGCTTCAAACTCATACTCCATAACCTGTCAGCAAGTTGGGTGCAGTTAAGAACCACTCGGTGAAGGGTTCTGGGAAGAGGAGGGAAGATGAGGTGAACAGAGCATGAAGTTTACGTCTCACCTTCAGTTTTATCTTACGCCCAGTGTCAGGGTCTCGTTCTTCCTTTTCCATCTCAGTGATGAAATAATCATCAAGACTGAGCACTCTGGGAGAAGGGCCACCTGCCTCCACCTCACGATCCTAGAGAACGCACGTAATTATTTAAACAGGTGAAAAAAAAATTAACTTCTTGCACCACACTATCCTCATTTAGATACATGTTACAATACTGACTTGCAATGAAGAAGCAAAATCTTGTACAGACACAAAAGACGAGTCATCAAAAGGAAAACATTTGATCATGTCACACACGATTATCTGAGTTCAGAAATACAGATGACACGATATAAAACTGATTTTTATACAACCTTCCATCCCTTCCCTCTCTTCAAATGGCACAACAGCCGACTTCACTCGTGAGAAGGCTGAATGCCTCATTTCTATGTCTGCTTCCAAATCGTGTCCCCCCCAACCACTCACTCGCATTACCAATACTTCCCAATCGCACCCAACTGTTCCTGCACTCTGTATTTTGCACCTGAGAAGGTGGAGAAGTTTCTGGCCACCCGAGACTGATTCTGCAACTGGACCGGAGGGCATCAGCTCACATATCGTAGGAACCTGATCTGCTGCTCTTGTACATCCTCTTTCTGTTCTTTCACCATGTTGTTTGTCCTAGGTCATCTTCCTTCAGCATGGAAATCAGCAAACATCACTGCATTATATAAAAAGGTGGAAAATGGATCCCTTTAACTATAGACCTATCAGCTTACTTCCAATCATTTGCAAGGTCGTGGAATCCATAGTCCTATTTGACATAAAATCTTTCCTTTTCTCCAACAACCTCATCACTGTTCTACATTCTTTGATTCAGAACAGGTCACTCTACCTTGGACATGTTGCTTCTACACTCCACAACAATGGATGGAGGCCCTCAATGTCAGACAGGAGATCAAGGAGACTCTCTAGACATATCTCAAGCTTTCGATACAGTCTGTCATCCTGCCCCCCAAACTCTCTGCCTATGGCATCCGAGGCCAACTCCACACATGGCTTACTGACTTCCTCTACCCACGCAACCAACATGTGGCACTCAACGGAATCCTTTAATCGGGTCATTCCACCTAAAATCACCCATAAAAAAAATAATTTGTAACCCGACCCCTCAGATTTGGCTAATTTTTTTGCATGTATGTTACATATGATCGTCTATGTTCACAATTTTTTTTTAGCTAAATCGGACTAGGGGTTGACGAGATATGACCTTGAGAACTTTTGATCTTTTCGACTAATGTCGCGTTTCCACCAAAATTCAAATCCTCATATCTCAGCAACCCCTTGCCCTATCTCGATTATTTTGGTGTCGTTGGAAAGGTAATTGGCCATAGAATGCAAATCCAGCATCGGTTCGTCGATCTAGTTAAGTTAGGGGTGGATGATTTTTTGACCCCTCACCTTTCCCTCACCTTTCCCTGGGCTGATCCCTCACCTTTCCCATGATCATTGAGGCTCCACGAGGTGAGATCTTGCATGGAGCCCCAGACCGAGGGAGATTGACTGTTATCTTGACTTCTCCATTTCTAATAATTGCGCCAACAGTTGTTGCCTTCTCACCAAGCTGCTTGCCTATTGTCCTGTAGCCCATCCCAGCCTTGTGCAAGTCTACAATTTTGTCCCTGATGTCCTTAGACAGCTCTCTGGTCTTGCCCATTGTGGAGAGGTTGGAGTCTGATTGAGTGTGGACAGCTGTCTGTTATGCAGATAACGAGTTCAAACAGGTGCAGTTAATAAGGTAATGAGTGGAGAATGGGAGGCTTCTTAAAGACAAAACTAACAGGTCTGTG
The DNA here is from genome assembly GCA_035128595.1 of Eptatretus atami. Lineage (NCBI taxonomy): Eukaryota > Metazoa > Chordata > Myxini > Myxiniformes > Myxinidae > Eptatretus > Eptatretus atami. Next base: position 177,520,143 of record CM068955.1, on the reverse strand, counting down.
AGAGCCGGAATTCTTACTGGTTGGTGAGTGATCAAATACTTATTTCATGCAATAAAATGCAAATTAATTATTTAAAAATCATACAATGTGATTTTCAGGATTTTGTTTTAGATTCCGTCTTTCACAGTTGAAGTGTACCTATGATAAAAATTACAGACCTCTACGTGCTTTGTAAGTGGGAAAACCTGCAAAATCAGCAGTGTATCAAATACTTGTTCTCCCCACTGCATATATATATATATATATAATATATATATATTATATATTATATATAATCTATATATTATATATCTATATATATATATCTTATATATATATATATATCTATATATATCTATCTATATATATATATATATATATATATATTATAATATCTCTATATATATCTCTCTCTATATATATATATATATATATATATATATATATATAATTCTAAATATATATATATTATATTATATACATGTCATGCGCCGCTTAACGATGTTCTGGGCAACGACGGATCGCATATACGACGGATCTGCCAGCTCTGAAAAAAAAAATAATAATAAAAATGTAGCTGAAAAATTCTATCGCCGAGTGATGTAGCCGACGTAGCGCTGCCAGTCGTATAAAAATAGCACATACAATTATGTACCGCTGTACAGTACATAATACTTCATAATGATAATAAACGACAGTGTGGCCCTGTTATAATGCGATCGTTGAGGTCCATAAAATGTCATCGCGAAAAAGCAGGGTCGTGCTAATCTGGATTCAAGAAATCGGCTTTCAAACTGAACCAATGTTTGCACGTTTACCTTCTAGCAAGTAAATTACCTTTGAATTGAAGAATTCCGTGAATAAATCGTTGTTACAGTCGAAATTAAAAACAAATTTCTTTTTGGTGAAGCTTTTCATGTTGTTAAAACATCGCACTGTTCCGAAAATATATATCACAATTGACAGGAGCTCGTTTCTTCATTTATAAATTATAACATCGATGCAATGATTACGGTGTTTATAAAATCCAAACGCTATTTATTCATCTTTCTATAATCGATGCGAGAGGCGATTGTAAGCTGCTGCTAAGACAACCGATGGCCGTCATGAACAGCACAAAGGTAAAACTAACGTGTCTTCCGTCTCTCTTGGATGCGTGTTACAATTGCCGACAGTATTCAGTACAGTAACATGCTGTACAGGTTTGTATCCGAGGAGCAATAGGCTATACCATATAGCCTAGGTGTGGTAGTTTTGTGTAGTGTACGGTGTTCGAAAACGAAAACGAAAAAAAAATGATGTTCGCACAACGACGACGTCGCTTAACGACGCGTTTCTCAGAACGTAACCCCGTCGTTAAGTGCGCATGACTGTGTATATATATATATATTATATATATATATATATATTATATTATATATATGTATGTGTATTATATATTATATGATATATAATATATATATATATATATATATAGATAGGTGAATATACTGATTCTGGCTCACTTTTCCCCATGTAAGGAATGGGGGATTTTCAGCGATTCATATTTTTTTTTTCCCTAAAGTAAACCCCCTTTTTTCCCAAGGTATATTTACTTGTCCCCTTTTAACCTCGGGGCACTCTATTCAAATAACCAAGCAATAAGATAAAGATTTGTTCAAGTAGCAAAGTAGTAATGTGATTTTGTTAAAGGTGATTCTGAAGAATATCTGAAACATGTAAGCCTAGGGACACTCTTTTTCAAATAACCAATGCATATTGTTTAGCTCACTCATTGAACTATAAAGATTTGTTCATTCTCAAATTCCTTCAATAGTTTCATTTTCTTTGCACAATAATCCCATCTAAATATTTAAAAAATAAAACATTTGAATCTTTATATTTTTCAGATACCCCTTTTGTGTCATGATGAAATGATATACTTCTCTTAATGATCTCATCTGACCACCTCCTGAGCTTCAGATTATTTTTTGCATAAGCCACGCCTACTTTTTCATAAGCCCGCCCACTTTTCACGAGATATTTTCATAAGTCACGCCCACTTTTCCTAAGCCCCGCCCACTTTTGCTAAGCCTCGCCTGCTCTTACATCATTTCCAGTTCATCTCTGACTCAAAGAAATCACGAGAAAATTCTACAATGTTAT
>CM068955.1:177473231-177492657 GCA_035128595.1 Eptatretus atami | reverse complement strand
AAAGAAGGAATCGGTCGGTTGTCCGAGGGGTGGAATGTCCTGGCTCTTGGTTCGGCGTTGTGAGGGTGGAGCAGTCCTTTGCTCTTGTTGGTTCGGTCGATTGTCGAGAGTTGTGTGATTGCTCCTGGTCGGAAGGTTCTGTTCGTTCAGTCCTGTCGGCGCGACGACACGTGCAGGCGCGAGGCACGAGCACAGTGGACCACGCCGGAGGACTCGAGTTACGGTCGCCAAGGACTCAACGCGCTAAGGGAAGTCGCGACTTTCTTTCTTTTGGGGTTTTGTGTAATGTCTGTGGGTGGCGCCAGTCTTGAAAAGTAGAACTGTTAAAGAAGTGTGCCGTGTAAATCATATTCGGTTGTAGATCTGCTTGCTTTTATTGTGTTTTCTTGCTTGACTGTAATATACGTGCCTTCCGTGCTTCGTATAAATGTGCTGGTCCAATTGTTCCCCGTTGCGCTGCGTCCTTTCCTTTGTTTGAATCTCATCTTGCATCACGTAAGGGATTAATAGTGGGTTTAAAACACCCGTTAACTAATCTGAACCGTCAAGGTCGACGATAACTCCGCTCGGTATCCCTGTAGTACGGAACGAGCCGCTTAAGCGGTTCGTGTCCGGAGTCGACCTGTGCGTGGTACAACTCCTCGGTACGGCTATCCGCGCGGTATTAGGTAAATCGACCATTCGGCGATCGGACCCTATTTGCGCGGGGTAGAATGGGACTGAGTTGTGGTGAGGTTAAACCCCACCCGTGACTAGCTCCCGCGTTGTTCCGAGAGGGTCACGACTGAATTGTCCGTTGCCGGTGGGCGACGCGGTCGCCATTCGAGTCAAGGGCCAATCGCACGCCGGGCGGGCCAGAATTCGCAACAAATATATAGTATCTCTTATATATTCTATATATATATATCTCATTGACCAGGTCTTGCCGTGTAGTTCTGGGCTGATCCCTCACCTTTCTCATGATCATTGAGGCTCCACGAGGTGAGATCTTGCATGGAGCCCCAGACGAGGGAGATTGACTGTTATCTTGAACTTCTTATTTTCTAATAATTGCGCCAACAGTTGTTGCCTTCTCACTAAGCTGCTTGCCTATTGTCCTGTAGCCCATCCCAGCCTTGTGCAAGTCTACATTTTGTCCCTGGATGTCCTTAGACAGCTCCTCTGGTCTTGCCCATTGTGGAGAGGTTGGAGTCTGATTGATTGAGTGTGGACACGCTGCTCTTTTATGCAGATAAGAAGTTCAAACAGGTGCAGTTTAATACAGGTAATGAGTGGAGAATGGGAGGGCTTCTTAAAGACAAAACTAACAGGTCTGTGAGAGCCGGAATTCTTACTGGTTGGTAGTGATCAAATACTATTTCATGCAATAAAATGCAAATTAATTATTTAAAAAATCATACCATATGTGATTTTCAGGATTTTTGTTTTAGATTCCGTCTTTCACAGTTGAAGTGTACCTATGATAAAAATTACAGACCTCTACGTGCTTTGTAAGTGGGAAAACCTGCAAAATCGGCAGTGTATCAAATACTTTGTTCTCCCCACTGTATCTATATCTCTATCTCTATATCTCTCTCTCTCAATATCTCTCTCTATATATATATATATATATATATATATATATATATATATATATATATATATATACACAGTAGACTAGGCGTAAGTCGGCAGCCGTGTAACTCGTCACTTCGCCTAAGTCGGCAGCGTCAAAAGTCCCGATTTATCTCATGTTAAATCCTTTGAATAAAGGGCATCCTCTGTAAGTCGTCATCTCTTAGTCGTCACTTCGTCTAAGTCGTCAGATGTCTGTCCGTTCCCGCGTAATGGAAACTCAAGTAAATTACACTCCTAACTCGTCAACGGACATGCCTGCCTGTGAGAAGCCCGATTTCATGGAATCGTTGATGCTCGCTCATTGGTTTAACACCGCCAGTGATAGGCTATTTATAACTGCGTACACACGTTGATCGCACTGCAGGCAGGAACAATGGCGACTTAAGCGTAAGCTTACAACTAAACCTACAAAGAAAAATACGAACATTATCCAGTTTTGTGAGGCAAACCCACTGATGAAGAAAAACAGCCATAGCTGAGAAGTTGGACATCAAACGGCAGACATTGAACGATATCTTGAAGAATAAGGGCAAGATATTTGGACAAGTGGAGAAGATCGCGAGGCCGGTGGTAAGTGTGAAATGCGTGAAATGTGTGTCTTTGAAGATGTGGATGACGCGCTCATCATCTGGTTTCGGCAATGTCGGCTCAGCCAAATATTCGGTTTCGCCGATTCGGCCAATATTCGGCCGATACTGTCTTTCGGTGGAGGATTGCCCAGACAACATCATGGAATACAATGACCGGTTTGAGTCCTTTCTTATGCACCAGATGCCCAAAGATTTTTGAGGCAGTCAAACATAACGGATTACTCGCGAAGGATAAAGGATCGATCGTGCTTAGTGTTGAAGTCCGATCATGGTTTTATATGGCTTGTTTTGTACATTACCGCACTCACTTACAAATAGGCATTGAGTGGTAATCATCACCACGATGACTGTGTGTCATGTAATTTTGTCACACATACATCACCGATGGTATAACGAGTTGTCTTAGCAGTTGTTCATTTATCTTTACTTTTGATAAACTGATTCATGAATTCCATCTTTGCTTGATCACTTTCCAACTCACCATTGAACCCCACCTATGCCCCGAGGATTGTGTTTTCCTTTTGGTACAATAGCCGGCTCTCACACATACGTGTCCAAGGCCCGCGGACTTCATCCTTCACCCCAGTCATCATGAATGTTCGCATACGCGTAAGTCCGTCACTTTTTTCTCGTCCCGATGGTGACGACTTACGCCTAGTCTACTGTAATATATATATGTTGTATATATATAGAGAGAGAGAGAGAGAGAGAGAGAGAGAGAGAGAGAGAGAGAGAGAGAGAGAGAGAGCAGAGAGAATATAATATATATATAATATATATATATATATATATATATTATATATATAATATCTCTCTCTCTCTCCTCTCTCTCTCTCTCTCTCTCTCTCTCTCTCTCTCTCTCTCTCCTGGTGCTCCTGCCTCACACTGAGCTTGGCTTCATGCTGTGGAAACCAAGGCTTTTAGGATCATTGGTATCTCCTGCGATGAAGCTGAGTCTTTGGGTCTCTCACTCTCTCACTGCAGGCAGGCAGGTTGGTGGTCTGTCTTCTGCCGACTCCTCTCGCCTTGCCCCCTTCTGTGTGTTATATCCTCCAATATATCAGCAGGGCACTCAAGGTCCACCAGCAACCCCCTTCTGGTAAAACTAACAAAATCAATAATTACTCTTCACCTTCACCCTTTCATTCCTCTTTTTTTTCCCCACTCTGGAACAAACTCTCACATTCTCTTCAATCCCACTCTTTCCTCCATCTTCAAAACAGCTGTTCACCACCATCTCATATCTTCCTCCATCCAAAACCATGATCTTTTTCGACTCTTCCCCTGTTAATCCACCCAAAGAAACACCTTCAATTCCCTGTTTCTTCCTGAAAGTCCCTGTGATGTCCATCTTGTTTACTAAGTGAATGGGGCCCCATCCCTTCCCTTCCACAGATCTCTTAATGTCCTGTTCCCTAACGGTTGGTGTACTTCCCTCTCTCTCCCGCCGCTCTTGTCTCCTTCTCCCTTTGTTATATGTTCTGTGTGTTAGCTCTTATATGAGCCTCAACAAAGTATACAAAAAAAACAAAAGTCATGTCCATGAAGGTGCTGGGGGGAATCTGACAGGAGGATATGGAGTGTGGAGATGGAGATGGAGAAGAGTAGCAAGGGTTTAGAAAGGGTAGGGGGACGATGGATGGTATGTTCAACACTGAGATAGCTGGGGCAGAAGAGGTTGGAGGTGCAGGGTTAAATGGCATTGGGATTTTTGGACCCGGAGAGGCCGCAACACTATCCAAGAGAGATGGTGATGGCAACACTGAGATGGAAGGGAGTGCCAGAAGCAGGTGAAGGGATGTACAAGGGAACGGAGGGAAGAGTTTTGGTTGGTCCTCGGATGTCTGAGGAATTCAGTGTGAACATCGGTTTGATGCAGGGAAGCTCTCTCAGACCACTCATGTTTATCATGGTGATGGAGCTGGTAAACAGGAAGGTAAACATGAGGGGTATTCCGGGAAGGATGTTTTATGCGGATGAATCTGGCTGATGTGGTGGAGAGAAGGTGGGAAATGCAGGATGTAGTGGGGGAGTGGAAGGAGGCATTTGGAAGCATGGGCTGGACGAGTATGGAGAAGACTAAGGTGATGTGGTCAGGCAGCAGAAAAAAAATAAATAAATGTCAGGTTTGAGGGGAAGGAGATCACACAGGGAAATAGGTTTGAGGATCTGGGGGGAACAGTGACTGGGGATGGTAAGTTGGAGGCAGAGGTGCGGAGGAGAATTCACGTGGGTCGAATGCGTGAGGGATTAATGGCAGACAAAAATATATCAAGGAATTGAAAGGGAAGGTTCTGTTTTCATGTGCAACACCGGCCTCCGTTTAGTCTGGAAATGGTGGACTGACAGAAAGAAAACAGAGGCTGTGGGTTTGCGAAAACAACTGGGTCAGGAGGATTGCAGGAGTGAAGAGGTGGATAGGAGGAGAATGGATGAACTGAGCGAGGAGATTGGTGTGCAGATGAGCTTGACGGGGAGGTTGGTGAAATGCCAGCTGAGACGGGCTGGGCACTTGGTGCGGATGAGGGAAGAGAGAATGGCAAGGATAGCGGTTGGTTGAGGGAGCAAGGTAGGAGAAAAGAGTGAGACTGCGGTTGAGTTGGGAGGATTGTATGAGTAGGGATACCAGTAAGGTGGGGGTGGTTGGAGAGTAGACAGAGTTGACCGAGACAGAGGAAAGTGGGGAGTATAGTGGTCAAGCAGAGCGGACGCTTGGCACCATTGCACCTCACCCCTTATAAAGTGAAGATGAGAAGAGTTGATGCAAGAAATGGAAAAGGTCAACAACACATTGAGTATACGGTATTTATTCAGGCCAAAATTGTAACAGACACTGAACTTGTGAAAAACAAACACGACAATTCATACAATTCTCATCGGGTTCAGGAAGCTTTAAAATGTCCCAGTAAAAGTAAAATTTCCCAAAAATTTCACTTGAGAGAAAATAGAAAAGGTTCCATTTAAAAAAGGGAAAAAAATAAAATAAAAAAACTTTACTTTATCAAAAACAGATACTTTACAAAATGCTGGCATTTCCAATGCATGACCAAATAATGAAACTCACCCGAATAAGCCTGGCCACGTGCGTTTTGCCACTGCCCGGTAGACCTCGCATTATTATCACAATCTGTAGAGACAGAACAAAATGTGATGCATGTGTTTCTGTCGATGGTGCTCTCGTTCTAGTGTGCACCAACAGCTCACCAATTAAAGCTAGCAGACAAGACACCCAGCTCTAACGATCACTCAAGAGACGGCACACTTTGTGATGCAACACCCTGCGTGTGACGCATCAATCTGGCATTTTACAGTCGAGCTGAGAATTGAACCCAGATCAATCAGTTTTGGAGGCAAGTGTGATACCATCCTGTCAGACATATTCAGTGCATCATCGGATAAAAACGAGAACGGCATTAGGTAGAGCGCATACCTCCGCCAGGCTGCACAGTTTACGTTTTGTATCCCACCAATAGGCCGGATATGCATCTTTAACCTGAAGCAAAATGTAATTGGCTTGTTCTCGTCATATTCGCAACTCATCCACCAAGTTTTGTCATAACCGTCCATGTTTTGATATATCGTGCTGTAAATCCTTTTTGGGCCTATCTCTCAATTGTGAAGAATCGCTTTTGAAATTCTCGCATCCCTATCCTATCTTCACGAAATCTAATCAATTCTTCCTTGTCACACACCCAACCTGTCAACCAAGTTTCATCCTCGTCTGTCCACAACTTTTTCAGATAATCTGCTCCAGACAGACAGACAAACAAAACCAAACGGGTGAAAACAACCTCGGTCCACCTTCAGTGGCGGGGGTAAAAAGGCTCCAAATCGAAAATTAATTACTTTCTCTCTTCTTTTATCAATTGCCTTATTATGTCTCATCAAGGCTCACCTGCACTCGTATTTTCATCTCATCGTGAGTTTTTTTTCTTTTCCATTCAGATCTGTGTGGTAGGTTTTATGAATCGGTTCCAAAAACAGGCCATAACAGTTTTCGATGTCACTTGTCAGTTTGATTGGAGAAAGTCAAATGACAAATGGCAGATATAATTGTGACTAATGTGATGTGAAAGGAGCAATTTTACTCATCGAATGGATGAAGACAATGAGACCAATGATCTGATGACAGGTGAGGTTCCAAGGATTTAATGCATGTAGAAACTCTGCTCTGACCTCTCCACAACATGGACCATTTTATAACATCTACCCAATTCTCTCTCTTTCCTCGTATGTGGTGCTTTCAACTGTCACATGCAAATGGCTGGGTGTTAGTCCCTCTTCAATCAGCCATGACATTTCAGCAAAGGACTTCTGTGACTCCATGGGCCTCACAAATCGATGAACATTCCCACCCAGATTTCTCCCAATGGCACGTCCTCCATTCTGGACTTGGGAAGGACAAATTTTCCTAATGTGTTCTGTTCCTGTTCTGCTCCAATAGGTTCATCTGGACTGTTGTCCTTAATAATTTGCAGCTATTCTTCTGACCATGGAAATTGTTTGGTTTCTTCACATCATATGTCTTCAGACTACACTTAAAATGAAGACTACATACACTTATCCATTGTGAGTTTTTCCTGTTTTCATTACGAATGAACTTCCATCTTTCACGTGATCCCTTTGTAGAAAGTCGATGAATTTTGAATGCAGATTACCTCGAGACGAACAAGCATGGGGGGGGGGGGGCAATAATTCAACCTCAGCATATCCAAGCCAATTTTTTAATAAATTTCAATGTCACACTCTACACACCTGAGTACCTAATAAATGGCATCCAACCGATCAGTTTCCTCAAGCTATCCCACAATGCAATTCAAGCGATGCTTTCATATTCCGTGATGTCATGGAGTGGAGGCCCATTGAATAGACTCTTTCATCATCTTTGCAAACCCAACTTGTAATTTGGAGCATCACAACATTGACAAGACTGAAAAGAAAAGTGACAACCAAGAGAGATAAACTTGCAATTACAGCATACAATTTGACAGCAAACTCTCTTCTTCACCACATCTTCACAAACAATACATTAACAAGTTAGCGCAATATCGTACCCTGTCAGGCCGATTGTCTCTTCCTGGGGCTTTCAAGATGTCATCGACATGCTTAACCTCCGGTTTTTTCTCTGGTGGTGGGGTGGAGCTGGAGCCGGTAAGCGATCTCAGTGAATGAGCGACGGTCTTCATGAAAATATACAACATGAAAGGGTGGGTTGAAAAGAGCAGGAGAAAGTTAATAAAAAAAACCATCAGGTAAATAATAAAATGCACTAATGAATAAGGGACAACCACAAAGGTTTACAAGCAATGCATTCGTTTGAGAGATATTCAAAAGATGTATTATTTTGGAGCCAGGAATGACGAAGACAAAATGCGATTTCTATAGCAGATGCAACAACTGATGTAGACTTCGGTCTGCTGTAAAAAAGTAAATTCACAACACAATCAGAATGACATGAAGGTCAAACACAAGCAAAGAACAAGAAGTTTCATTGGAATGATTTTGCCAATACCGATGAAATACGGTGGACTGTATACTGAATCCAAAACAATACAATGTGGTTGCAAATGCAATCCAAAATATCTCCCAAAGGGCCTTTGTAACCGACTGACGCCTCAAGAAGAGTTGTGCAGACAGCAGTATCCAGTTTCAGAACACCCACCTGGCTTCCGAGCATCCATTCAAGTGAACGATATACTTACAACCATATTTCAGTCTTTCAAACGGTCGATCCATTCATATGAACAGATAATTTTTGAACATACTGTGCTGAGCGCTAACGCAGGAAATTGAACCTCGAGAGTCAATCAACCATTCACACAAAAAACTCACAAGGGTTTCGCTCCAACAACCTTCCACCATTCTCTCCACGTGGTTCGTTTCCAACATGAGATAGCGGTGCTCGTCATGCTTCACCATAAACCCTCAAACTAGCTCGTTATCCTTTGTCGGACACGACGCACGTTCAATTTAATCAAATTTATCCATTATTTTTAAAGTATAATTAATAACGTTTTTTGTAAATAGGATCTTCAAAAATACCGGGCTGAGTGCGCAGGGATCGGATAGTCAAATGCTCGAAAGGAACAATGTGTGGGCGGTGAGCTGAAACAGCGGAACACAGGGATTCATTCATGTTCCCATGATGCATACGACATTTTTGTAGCACCATATTGAACTGCATTGTATTGCGCTGTATTTGCTCATGTTGACCTTCGCCATTTGCTGCTGGTGCCTGTCAATTGCTGCAAAAAAAGATTTGTACGTACACGTTGTGTTGAGTGTTGTGCTTCGGCAGTGCTCAGTATTAAGTGATAATTTTCACATTTAATGCACTGTATTATCTTTTAGGCTATATTATTAGGGTATCATTAGCCTTACAGGCTGTGGTACCCTATTGTTTCTGTTCAGATTATTACCTCCACCACCGAAGGTGAAGGAGGTTATGTTTTTCACCCCTTTCTTTCTGTCTATTTGTTACTTGCAAAAATCGAAGATTTTTCAAGTATATTGGTTGGTCGATTTTGTTATTCTGTCTGTCTGTCTGTCTGTCTGTCTATCTGTCTGTCTGTCTGTCTCCTACAGGTCACAATTTTAAACTGATCTTCACGAAACTTCACCACATGGTAGAGTTTGTTAAAAAGGAAGAAGCCTATTGTTTTTGAGGTCAAAATGTCAACACTGGCCCAAGGTCAACAACTAAGGTGGTATTCTAAAATCCATTTTCATCTGATTCACTTGAAATTTGTAGAGGATTTATATTTCAGGACACTGAATCCAACCAGTGAATTATTTTTGAGGTCAACATGGAACAAAAGGTCAACATAGTCCAAGGTCAACAACTAAGGTGTGTTATAAATCCTTAATTTTCATCCGATTCACTTGAAATTTGAAGAGGAGTTGCATATTTGGTGATTTAATTCAACCACAAATTATTTTGAGGTCAAATTTGTTTTTGTGATTTTGCAAGTATCGTGCTCTACATGACGTCTTCTTCTTGTTGTTTGTGTGCAAGATGTCTCATCTTCACCATTGTGAGATAGGGCCAAAAATGATATATAGCACGATATCTCTAAAAGTTGTGGATGGATTCCGACGAAACTTGGACACATTGGGTGTGTGACAAGGATGAAATGATTTGATTTGGTGAAGATCTGGATCCAGACCCAACTACTGGAATTTTAAAGTGATTCTTCACCATTGAGAGATAGGGACAAAAATGATATATAGCACGATATCTCAAAAAGTTGTGGACGGATTCCAACGAAACTTGGACACGTTAGGTGTGTGGCAAGGACGAAATGATTTGATTTTGGTGAAGATCCGAACCTGGATCTGGATCTGGGAATTATTTAATTTTTTAAAGTGATTCTTCACCATTGAAAGGGCCAAAAACGATGTAGAGCATGATATTTCAAAAATGTATTGGCCGATATGTTCTCATGGATCAGGCATTGTGTGGCGGAGGTATGCCCTCTACCGAGTGCCCTTCTAGTTTGTTATTATTCTTTGTCCCATTTTGGGCTTCGATCAGACGTCCCATTTTTTTTTTGCTCGACGATTTCTTAAACATGTGTTTCTCAATGGAATTGTTCGATTGACACAAATTAACCATAGGTGCGACTACTCATGCAGAATTTTTTAAATGACAATTATGATGTCATAGGTCATGTGGGGTGGCAGCCATGTTGGAAAAACGGAAGAAACTTTGGACGTCTTCTTCTCTGGAACCGCTCACTGGGAAAAATTTAAATATGGCTCATTGTGAAGATCTCCACAAGGGGTATAAGTGGTGTTAACCATGATGCCATCGTGGAAGTGGTATCCCGGTGAAAATTCTACATGTATAACGCTGCATCCCATCAGAATTAAAATTTCTGAGGTTCAACTAGGGAAAGATGTGAACAAAAAAAAATGATGATGTCATTCGTCACGGGTTTGGCAGCCATATTGGTTATTTTCAAAAAAAAAGGAAAAGTCTTCCTCTCCAGAACCGCTTAAACGATCTAAGTGAAGCTGCACACAAATGATCGGCGAGACATACTGAATAAATTTTGATCACTATGACGTCATAGGTCACATGGTCTGGCAGCCATTTGGATTTACTCAAAAACCATCAAAAATCTTCTTCTCCAGAACAGCTGGACAGATTGAGGAGAAACTTGAGACATGCTCCACATGAGTTGGGGATACTAGGGTAATGAAGAATAATTGATAGGCCACATGGTTCGGCGGCCATATTGGATTGAAGAAAAATATTAAATGTTTACTCTGGAACCGCTTATCTGATCGAAGCAAAATTTACCAAATATCATCTACCACCATTGCTACATACAATATGAAAATGATGACGTCATAGGTCACATGGTGTGGCAGCCATATTGGATAGAAAAATGAACCTTATCCGATCAAAAAAAACTTCACACATGTGATCCTCCCCCCAATCATGGGCAGAGTGCAAATTTTCAATGCCATAAGTCACGTGGTTTGGCAGCCATGTTCTATTGAAAACCGACACTTTCAAACCCGTTTTCTCCACAACGGCTTAATGAATTGATATGAATCACATCACACAACATGGAGCAAAGGGAGTGGATCATAACTGCAAAGTTTCAAATCAATTGCTACAGCAGTTTCCAAAATATAATTTTTTTAATTTCTTTTCTGTGAAATCAATGTGGCTGCCAAACCACGTGACTGATGACGTCATTGTTAAATAAAATATATGCAGCAGGGTCGTGGATCAACCTACAAAGTCCGGTATTGAATGGTTATCAGTTTTAGAGAATTAATTATTTTATCATAGCCAAGAAATCATATCTTATATACTGCATGGAGCTGTTCGTGTCTGTGTGTGGGTTGGTCATAAGCGCTGCCCATTCTGCAGACCATGCTTTCCCTCGTCTTGGCAAACGCCACAAGCTCCACCTTTAGCCAGGCACCGCCTTTCCCTCCAGCCGCCCAGAAATCGCGGCCATATTTTTCGCTTCACATCGCTCAATAAGTTTATACAAACCTTGTGTACCACACAAGTGAAGACTCAACAACCTGTCTACTATTATAAATAAAGCTACCGTTTTGAGAAAGAAATGTACAATTTGATTATAACTCAAACAAGGCAATGCATGTTTTGTTTTCATCGATTGCGGCAGCACTCGAAAATACACTGCCCAATGAAGGTACGTGCTTGCTTGAGTGCTTAAGCCACTTGGCGAGCTTTCTACATGAAACGTGAAACAACACAAGCCGTTACACTTGGTAACTGAGGAAGGGGAAGGGTGAGGTGGGTGTCCAGAGGACTTGGGTGTGAGGGAGGAAGGGTGGGGTGGGAGGAGGCAGGTGATGACGAATAATTGATAGGTCACATGACTTGGTGGTTGAATTGATTTGAAGGAAAAAAAAATAATGTTTTATCTGGGTAAAGAGGACGTTGTTGTTCAGGTGTCCAATCAAAGCGGGGTGGGGGGGGGGCGGGAGGCGGGGGCGGGGTGGAAGGTACTCGGCCATAACTGCTTGCAGTTATAAAGCATAGTGCCTCCAGTTATTATTATTATTGTTACTCTATGCATTTATTGCATCAATTTATTCTTTTTTTTTTGAAAAGTACATTTAATCACGTTGTACGGAAACCCCTCCCCCCCCAAAAAAAACAAACAAACAAGGGTTTATTTGTTTGGGAAACAATTAATCACTTATGATGTGTATTTAAAGGATATTATTGTTGCGGTGACAAACATGTTTTCAAGAACACAATGTGTGTTTTTTAACAGAGAACAGTAATTTGACAGGACTATCTGCTCTAAAAAACAACCTATTGTGAGAGCTTCGATTTTTTCCATTACAATAAATAGTTACCATGTCACCTCCGCACCATTTTACCATTAAAATGAACCCATACACTCATAATTACCACCAGTTTAGATACAAAATGCAAGACATACGTTCTCTCTTATTACAGGTTCAAAATCCTTCCATCAAGATACCTTTATAGTTTTGCCGTTCGTAGCTTCGAGAGTTGTATCCAGGACGCTCAAGAGGCCGGCCGCTCAAAGGACTCATCTGATTCACGGGTCTCAGGACGAATCCCTCACCTCGGAGGGGAGGCATGCTGCAAATAGGCATGATGAGTGGTTAACAAATAAAAATAAAAATAAAGTGAACTGACATTTTTTGTGTATCTGTGGAAAACCCAAGAGATGAAAGGATAAGAAAACCATACCGCTCTCTTTCATAATCCCGAGTAGATCTGTCAGCGTCTCCGGAATGCCACGACTCAGCGGACTCAGAATATGGTGAGGAGGGGTGAGGAACCAAGCTGTCTCTGTCCCATTTGTCATCGTGATGACTGTCCCACTCACTGTTGTTTTCTCATCCCGTAAGCCGTACATGCTACGTGATGGAGGTCGCAGTCTCATGTTTTCTGTTGACGTAATGTTGAAAGGATGGAAGTTCAGGCAATTGCTGGTACAGGGAGGGGACACCTTATCCAGCAAGCATGGGGAATTAGGCTTGCAGGTTTTTGGGACTTGACTGATTTCAGGTTCCATATCTTATCGTATGCAATACTTATGATACACATAATATTTTTACATTAATTTGAAATAATATTGGGGAAGATAAATAGATAAGCAAATAATAATATAATAGGACACCTGTTATGTAAAATGGGACATCGAGGTAAAGGAGACATTAGTTTTAACAAATCCTTACCACGTTCATAAGGTGGAAAATCACGACCAAGTGAGATCCGTTCTCCATAGGATCTCTGTTCCACATGCATACCGCCATCACCTAATGTAGATGCATGAGTGGGGAGAAAGTGGGAGTGTCAGGCAGTAGGGAGGGGGACAGATATGATGATCGTATTTAGTTGCTCAAAGGAAATAAAAGCCAAAATGCAAATTGTTTTGCACCAATAAACATAGGTGTTATTCCAAACTTGAAATTACATGCCTGGAAAAGGTCTCTTACAGTTGGCAAAACCATTTGCTTTGTTTTGGGTGGGGTGGGGGGCAGTGGAGGGGGAGGTGATGACTGTCTTCCTGCCTGCCAATATATTGTAAATTCAGCCATTCAAGCAGCTCAGTTTTCCTTAGGGAATACACCAGGTGAGGCTGTGGTCAACCAACACCTTGCCACATTACGATACTCAGGCAACTTTGAAGTTACAATGTCAGTAAATACCTCATTGTGCTGGAATCCTGGGTTCAAATCCAACATATTATGTTGACCCTATTCCTTCGACAAATCTCCTAATGTCTCTGTTCCCCATTGTTTTGTCCTTCCCTCTCCTGCCCCTCTATTTCCTGCTCCCCTTGTTGTACATTCTGAATATTAGCTCTCATACGAGCCTCGACATTGTAATCCAGAAAAAAACAACCAAAGAACTGTAGGAATCACGTGACAAACAAACAAACCCACAAACACCAGTCCTTGAATTATAGTGAGGATTTATACAAGGTTTTCTGATTCACCAAAACTTTTAGAAGTAATCGAGGTACTTACAACACTTTATGAAACTGTGAATGCTAAATATTAAATAAAATACATGAAATATCATTGCATTGTATTTGTGCATGATGCCAATGGTCATGAGTGCAAATAACTAGTCGTGAGTGCAAAGAACCATAACATGAAAGGTTACAGGGGTTATAGGGGTGTGTATCTATACCTCAGATAGCAAAATACAATTCCAAAATAAAATGACCATCTGCACAAAATACCTTGTAAAGTTGTCAGGAAATGTGGTCCAAGGCGCTTCCCACCTTGATCCTCTTCTCTGTCTCGTTCTAGAACAGGAGCCTCTTCACTGTCCACTTATACTGCTGTCCTCTTGACCACATTGGGCCTTGATCCCTGTGCTTCCATCTCATCTTGAGTTGAAATATCATGCTCCTGAAGCAAAATCAAATCGAATCAATCAATCACTTTTTAAATAAATTCTATATCTTAGATAGTGCTCTAAACTTTTAGCCAAATCGCAAAGCACTTTAATGACAAAAATAATAAACAGTTTATAAAAGCAACGGTAAAAATAAAAGAACATAGATGACAGAGGCTGGAGTCAGGATTTGAGGAAGATGCATCAACAACCAAAGGTGTGCTGATGACACTACTATGTTGGCAGAAAGTAAAAAGGACTTGATAAAACTGCTGCAAACAGTGAAGAAGGAAATCGAAAAGTCTGTTCTTTATTTAAACCTAATAAACCTAAAAAGACGGGTAAATCAGAAACATATTGTTAATCTCAAGGCCGAACTCCCAAACAGGTTCATTCCTCAAAGTCTAAGTGGCACCTTGTCAAATATATGCACACCCTATTTCAAATAAAGCAGCTTTACCAAAGACAAGGCAAAATCCCAAATAGCTGATGCCCCAGCATCATATTTGAATCTCCTGGATTCTATGGAATCCAAAATCTGAACATTTTTGGCATAACCTGCGATGAGGCTGAAACACAAGGTTTGTTGATATCACTATGCAGACAAGTTGATGGCATCTGTTTTCTTTTTTTACTGCCTCTCCCTCTGGTGTCCTGCCCTCTGCTCTCTCCAGCCATCGAACCCGTCTCAGCACCATCAGGACACAAGCATTCTTCCAGTAACTCCCTCATGGTTAAAATCCAAAATCTCGGTTACTACCATATTCACTCTTTTGTTCCCCTTTTGTCCTATTTGTGGAACTGTCTTTTGGAGGCAGGTGGGCCGGGGAAGACATTTGCACGATGGAGGATTCCCAGTCGGCGATTGGCTTTGGAGGCCATGTTGGAAATGTGCTTTCCCAGGAAAGATCATGGCAAATAGTGAGACCCAGAAGCTTGAAAGAAAGGACTTCTTCCAAAGGATTGTTGAAAAGTGGATGGGGGGTTCCAAATGGTCCTTACGGAGAGACATAGTGAGAGTGTGAGATTTGTCAGGATTGAAAGACATGTTCCACGTGTTGGACCAGTTTGTGATTTTATCCAGATCTGCAGAGCAAAGAAGCTGCGGCTTGCCGGTCTGAGGGATGACAAATGGCACGGCAGAGGGTGGAGTCATCAGCAAAGAGATAAAGAGGATTTTCCAGAGTCAGAGAGATCATCGATGAAAACCAGAAAAAGAACAGGGCCCAGAACGCTGCCTGAGGAACTCCAGCCTGGACAAGAAGAGTGGATAAGAGAACTCCATTTAGGGCCACACGTTGGCTGCGATAGAGAGGAAGTCTGTGAGCCATGAGTGGAGATTGCCTTGGATACCATAGGAAGAGAGTTTAGTGAGCAGGGCAGGGTGCCAGACCGTGTCAAAGGCACGATATGTCGAGTGATATGGCTCTGATTTCATGTCTGCCATTGAGTACTCCATCCATTGTTGGGAGAGCAGAAGCAGCATATCCAGTGTGTGACAAGGCCGAAATTATTACATTTTGGTGAAGAACCGGATCCGGCTACTTGAATTTTTTCAGTGATTCTTCAATGTCTCTGTTCCCCAATGTTTTGTCCTTCCCTCTCCCACCCCTCTTGTCTCTTGCCCCCCTCGGTGTGCGTTGTGTGTTAGCTCTCATACAAGCCTCGACAATGTATACAAAAACAACAACCACAAGTCGAATGCATGTATTCACAGAAAATTTGTCTTATCTCAAATAACAATAACAATAAAACTATTCAATGGTCTTTTTGGTGAAATACATATATATATATATATAATATATATATATATATATATATATATATAAATTAAAAACTAAGACCCACCCACATCTCTCACATGCGAATGGAGGGAATAATCAATCAGCTCTCACCTAATCGATTAAACCCAGGTGGCGAGGATTATATAATAAATTGACTCCTCACGTGCTCTTCTTGCCAAAGAATACTGCATAAAGCAACCATGAACAGCTATCCAGGTAAGCCCTTTGCTGTTTCAAACCTTTCCAGAGTTCCTCCACAGCTTAAAGACATTCACAAATAGTACATACATGAGAATCCCAAATCTACACACCCCCTCAGCTGCCAGACCAGTTTCATCGCTTATTGGGGAATCATAGCGACAGCACAGACAGAAATTCATCAGCGACATCAGCAATGGCACAGACGGACAGGTCACTTTTATATACCGTAACACACAGGGTCGCGTATGTCGACAGCAAAGTGCTTACCTTGGGTAGCCTTTATGGTTGCTTTATGCAGCTTCTTTGGCTAGAAGAGCATGGGAGGAGTCGATATATTTATGTATATGCCAGCAAGGGTGCCTGGCATTGCCAAGCAATGCCAGATCCTACCTCACACCCCTTCCCTCCCTCCTCCCACCACACCGCTTCCCCTCTTTCCTGCCCCCCCCCTGCCTCCCCTGATTTGTAGAGGTTGGCTTTGGGGCTTCCACTCTCTGAGTACATGCACAGTGCAAGCATGTAAGTCATCTCCACAGATGACTTGTAATACCCTCTGACACCGTCAATGAGTGGCGCTACATGATACGCATTTACATTGAGAATTTCATCGACCTTCAGATTTGACAACGCACCACCCGTTTTAGAGGAGGGAGACAAGTTTTGAAAACTCATTCTTCAGATTGGACAGTTGAGATCCGAGGGAGTTTTCTGGCTCTCTTGAGAATAGATACACACTTGTTGCGGGCTTTGTGGAATGATTTGAGGTTGCCTTCGGTCAGATTTTCCTTCCAAGAGGAGAATGCAAGTTGTTTTAAGCAACTGCCTAACCACAGGATTAAGAGTACCAAGAGCAGGAGAATGGGTAAGATTTATGAAGATGAGGTAGGATGAATCTGTGCATAAGAGAGAGTAGGTTTCTGTGGAAGAATTCCAAAGCTGAATTTTTATCAGCAGTAGTGGATATGAGACCAATCCTGAAATCAAGAGGGGTAGCACAACGGTAAGAATGTCCGTTATTGTGAAATGCTCCGGGACCAGTTGAAATCAGGTATTCAATAGGAATGCTGATGGCTACTGTCAAAAGGTGTTGCATTGTTGCATGACAATGCCTGCCCACACACACACTACCGCCCATACTGTGAAACCCTCCGGCAATTGAACTTTGAGGTGTGAGAGCATCCTCCATACAGTCCTGACATGGAACTTCAGACTTTCACCTGTTTGGTCAACTCAAAGACGCTTTAAGAGGCCGCCACTTTGCTGTTGACCAACAAAATAAAGAAGCGGTGCAGGTGTGGTCGTCACTCAGCCAAAAACGTTTTTTTTTTTCTGAAAGCATAGAAAAGCTTGTGAACCGATGGACTAAGTGTGTTGAACAGGAGAGGGACTATGTAGAAAAATGTGCTCTTGTACATGCTCAATTGTATTTCTTGGTCCGGGGGGGGGCACTATAGGCTCACGGAACTCCTGGAACTGGGCCCCTCCATTCGCCCTTTCGCAGCCCCAGCACCAAAACTCAATTTTGAAGCCCGAAACAGCCACCTGATTATTGAGTCACAATTTTGTTGCACCCTGCTCTCTTGACCGGAAAAAGGGAAAACTCCCCCTTTGTGTCTGCGCTGTTCTGTGTTGTGTGGGGTCTAGATAGGATTATAGACATGGTATTTTTTGCTCCTGTCATTGTGACATTCTTGAAGCCCACATGGTCGAACGAACCTGGGAAGTTATTCTCCAGGGATGGTCCGCATGTCCCTTACTAGCCTTTCTGGAGCCATGCTTCGATTTTGTCGCCTTCCCTTGTGAACATCTTTCGGATGGTTGCTAGTCATAGTTTGTATCTATCAGCTTCATTTGTATCTATCAGCTTCATTAACCTCCGCCATCGAAGATGGATGGTTAACCTCCGCCATCGAAGATGGATGGAGGTTACTGTTTTCACCCCTGTCTGTTTGTTTGTTTGTGAACAGTATTACGGAAAAACTCCTGGACGGATTTCGACGAAACTTGGTGGGGGGATTAGGTATGGTCCAAGGATCATGCCATTAGATTTTGGACTTGGTCCAAAAAAAATATTTTTTTTCAAAAAATTTCGATTTTATTTGAAAAATATTTGAATTTTTTTTTTTGCATTTCTACATGTTTTAAGTGATTTCCAACCCCCAAAAAAATTTGTTAGAGAAAAAACAAAACAGAAATTTTGCAATTTTTTTTCAAAAAAATTCGATTTTATTTTTTTGGCATTTCTACATGAGCGTCGATCTCGTTTAGTTTATTCAATCGTGGTTCAGTAGAGTCTGATCCGTTTTGACCTACAATGAATAGGATATCAGGTTCACTTAAGTGACCCAGCAGTATTGGCGGCGGAGTTTTGCACTCTACCGAGTGCTCCCCTCTAGTTCATCTCTGTTATCTTGTACAGATTACCAATGCTCAGCTCCCTCCATTTCAAGATCACTTGCTTCAACAAGGCCGCTTGCTTAACTCCTGCTCAAATTTCTCGACACTTGGAAAAGTTTTATCGCTTGGAAGCTGTTGGCCTGTCCCATTGGCGTGACAGTTCTGGCACTCATACCAGTCGGGAATTCGCTGGCATCCAAAGTAGCACCAGTCGTGATCACAGTCGTAGTTGTGGTATTCAACTTGCCCAGTTCTGCATTCAAAACACTTGTGCGGTGAGGGCATATTGCTTCTGATATCTATTATATATATATATATATATATATATATATATATATATATACGGGCGGAGTGGCGTGTGCCTGTAATCCGGCTACTCGAGGCTTGGGTTGGAGGATCGCTTGAGACGGGAGCTCTGCACTGGCGCGGGCTATGAGAGGGTGTAGGGCAGCCCGGAATCATGGCGAAACCCAATCCTTATCCCTGTGTCGTAAGAGGCGACCAGGGTGCGTCAGGAGGGCATCCAGGTAAAACCTATGCCAAATCAGTATGCGGATCATAACGGATGATCCGCTGTGGCGACCCCTAACGGGAGCAGCTGAAAGACGAACATCTATACACACACACACACACACACACACACACACACACACACACACACACACACACACACACACCGAGGTCCGTCAAAAAGTAATGGGACTGAGCCTGCTGTGTGCGTGCTCCACTTACACAACTTGAATGAACGGGTTGCGTCACAGTCTTTCGCAACATTCCAGCAATATATGTAATTGGTGATGGTTGACTGCGTTCATTGTGTGATTTTTTAAAGGTAGTGCTTTACAAGTTGTCTCGTCTGAGTCATCGCACTTTGAGTCGTGAGCAGAGAGCCAATCTGACATTTCTTGCCAAGCTTGGAAAAACACCTTCTGAATCCTTCACAATGCTGCAACAAG
>CM068955.1:177450178-177473206 GCA_035128595.1 Eptatretus atami | reverse complement strand
CGCTGAATAGTGCCGGGGGCCCCCGTTCCTCCCCCACCCTAAACGTGGTGCCAACAAGACCGCTCGCGCGAGCAGGCCGGAGAGGACTCGCCACCACGCCAGGCGCACGGAGTGGGGCGCAGCGGCGGCGAACAATTGCGGCTTGCCCGCCATCGCGTCAGAGGACGCGGGTAAGAACCTTCCCCCGTCTCGTGACCTGGCCGATCCTCCAGGATCTCGTACATTTGGTTACAGGGCCTGTAATGGCCTCTTGCCTGTGAAGGTGGCTTTCTTCTGTTGCTTTTTGGCGTAAATGCTTGTGGTGGCGCGTTTTGTCAAGTAAAACTGTGTAAGTGTGCAGTGTTGTACGCGTATAGTCCGGTTTTTAAATCTGTTTTTCTTACATTTGCTTTTTGTGCATTTTGTATGGCCTAATATACGTGCTTGCTTGTTGTCTGCGTGTGTAAATAAAATGCTTGCTTGTTGAACTGTCCCGCTCTGCTCGTTCTCCTTTCTTTTTACTTGACTCTCCACCTGCCATCACGTAAAGATTGGCAAGTGGGGTTTAGACACCCAAATAAATAATCACGTTCCGTCGAGGTCAGCGATAACACCGCTCGGGTTATCAACTGTAGCACGGAACGGACGCTTAATGCGGTTCGGTCCTAGCGACCTGCCGCGAGGTACGATCGCCCGATTAAGCCATCCGCGTAGAACTTAGGTAGTCGAGTTTGGCGAACAACCTATCTAATGCGGGTGGCGATTGGCACGATTGTGTGAGGTCGAAGAAGACCCACCCGTGACTGGCTCCGGGCGAGTTCCCGGAGGGTCACGACTGAATTGTCCGTTTCCGGTGGGCGAGGCGGCCGCGATTCGAGTTAGTGGCCGGTCCGCACGCCGGGGGCGGCGAATTCGCAACAATATATATATATATATATATATATATAGAGAGAGATTATTAATATATATATTATCTATATCTATATATAATATTCTATATCTATATTATAATATATATCTCCTCTCTATAATATATATAGTATATATATATATATATATATATATATATCTCTATATATAATATCATCCTCTCCTATATATATATATTATATATAGTAATATATATATATTATATATATAACTTATCTCATATATATATATAATATATATATCTCTTTATTCTATATATATATATATATATATTACATCTTATATATATTATATATATATATATATATGTAATATAATAATATCTCTATTATAGATATATTATATCTCTATATGATATTATATCTCTATATAGAGATATATCATATCTCAATATATATATAAGATAAGTTATATATATATATATAATATATAATATAATATATATATATATATCTCTTCTCTATATCTCTATATATATTAAGTAATATATATATATGTATATATAATATATATATTCTATATATATAATATCTATAATCTAGAAAGTATACTTCTGATAATCTATATATATATATTATCATTTCTTATATAATTACTCTATCATATATATCTCTATCTATATATATATAATATATAATATATATATATTATATAATTATATATATATATATTATTATATCTTATCTATCTATATATATATCTTCTTTCTTCTTCTTTCGGCTAGCTCCCGTAGGGTCGCCCACAGCGGATCAACCGTCTCCATTTCGCTCTAGTCCTCCACATCTTCCATTGACACTCCAACCACCCGCATGTCCGCCCTCACCGTATCCATGAACCTTTCTTTGGCCTTCCTCTTCTCCTCCTGCCTGCGTGCTCCATCTTTAACATCCTTCTCCCGATATACTCCGCTTCCCTCTGTGCGCAAGTGTTCCAAACATCTCCAATCTCGCCTCTCTTCACTTTGTCTCCAAAACCGTCCTAACCTGCGCTGTCCCTCTAATATTACTCATATTCTGATCTACCACCTCGTCACTCCAACGAGAATCGCAGCATCTTTAACTCTGCCACCTCCAGCTTCTGCTTCCTGTCTTTTGTTAGTGCCAACCGCCTCCAAACCATACAACATAGCTGGTCTACTATCCGCTGTTATACTTTTCCCCTTTTTCAGATCCTCTTTTGGCAGGGCTAACCCTTCTGTCAGGCAGATCACTCCTGCAACTCTTCTCAACACTCCATCCTGCCTGCACTCTCTTTTTCACTTCTCTTCCCACACTCTGCGTTACTTTGACTAGCGTGACCCACACTTCTAATATTATATAATATATATCTCCATAATATATATCTATATATATATATATATAATATATATATATTATATATATTATAATATTTTATTATTCTACTATATATATATCTCTATATAATATATATTTATATATATATTATATATATATATATATATATATCTATTTATATATCTCTATAGCTTATATATATATATTATCTCTATATATATCTCTCTCTCTCTTATATATACTATATAATTATACTTCTCATATGATATATATATATATGATATATATATATATATAATATATATATAGATATATATAGATATCTTCTATATATATATATATTGTTACGGCTGTGGAGAAATTAGCATATTAACCATAAAGGCAGTGAACAGAAGCTCAGGTGAGATATATCGGTAAAGGTTCATGTGTAGTTAGCCCAAACCCGTTGTGTTAGGGAGAATAAAGAGTGATTCCATTCGGGATGCCGATTCTCAGTTAGCCGTTTTTCTTTTGCTGTCGTTATTTTGGTGCAAGAACAACAAAGAACATCGCCACAGACCAACATCTCAACGATTCACGCCATTCACAACACGACGCCAACAATCACAGCCAATTCACAACCACGCGCCACTTCCACAACTACGCACCACCCACTTCGCCACTCGCCATTCAACGAGCACCCGTGCGGTCCACGATTCTCCGCGGGACGCGAAAGAAGGAGCTGGAGTGGCAGCAGCACCCGGGGGTCGAAGGGGATCGTCCGCGCCCAAAACTCCCGCTTGAATATCTCCCGGCCGGATTTTCCCTTCGTCTCTTTTCCCGCCGCTTTGGCATGGGAGGGCGAGTTGAGTCAAAGGTGAAAAAGGTGGGGCCTGATTTTGGGGGAATAATTCCCTGGCCCGCGAGCCAAAACTGCTTTCCTCGTCCCCGCACGGCGCGGGGAGGGGGAACGAGAGGCACGCCCCTTTTATGGGAAGCTTCCAGAAAGGGAGGTGGAAGCAGAAACGGGCGCGAGCGAAGGCGGAGCCCGACCCTACAAAAGGCTGTGGCCGTGGAGCAGGCTCGCGTTCGAGTTGGGCTCTTGGTTCGGTCGTTGTGGATGGGTGGAGAGTCCTTGCTCCTTTGGTGTTTCGCCGGTCGGTTGTCGAGGGGTGGAGATGTCCTGGCTCTTGTTCGGTGGTTGTGAGCGGGTGGACAGTCCTTGCTCTTGGTTGGTTCGTCCGCTTGTCGAGAGTTGGTGATTGCTCCTGCGTCGGGAGGTTCTTGTTCGTTCATCCTGTCGGGCGACGAACACGTGCAGGCGCGAGGCACGAGCACAGTGGACCACGCCGGAGGGACTTCGAGTTACGGTCGCCAAGGACTCAACGCGCTAAGGGAAGTCGCGACTTTCTTTTCCTTTTGGGGTTTTGTGTAAATGTCTGTGCGGTTGGCGCCAAGTCTGAAAAGTAGAACTGTTATAAGTTGCCGTGTAAATATATTCGGTTGTAGAATCTGCTTGCTTTTATTGTGTGTTTCTTGCTTGGACTGTAATACGTGCCTTCCGTGCTTCGTAATAAATGTGCTTGGTCCATTGTTACCCGTTGCGCTGCGCTCCTTTCCTTTGTTTGAAGTCTCATCTTGCATCACGTAAGGGTTAATAGTGGTTTAAAACACCCGTAAACTAATCTGAACCGTCCAAGGTCGACGATAACTTCCGCTCGTTATCCCTGTAGTAACGGAACGAGCCGCCTTAAGCGCGTTCCGTGTCCGGAGTGCGACCTTGCGTGGTACAACTCCTCGGTACGCCTATCCGCGCGGTACTTAGGTAAATCGACCATTCGGCGATCGCGACCCATTTCGCGCGGGTAGAATGCGACTGAGTTTGTGGTGAGGTTTAAACCCCACCCGTGACTTAGCTCCGTGCGTTGTTCCGAGAGGGTCACGACTGAATGTCCGTTCGCGTGGCGACGCGGTCGCCATTTCGCAGTCAAGCGGCAATCGCACGCGCGGGCGGGCCATTAATCGCAACAACATATATATATATCCTATATATATTCTATAATATAATTCATTGACCAGAGGTCCTGCCCGTGTAGTCTGGGCTGATTCCCTCACCTTTTCTCATGATCATTGAGGCTCCACGAGGTGAGATCTGCATGGCAGCCCCAGACCGAGGAGATGACTGTTATCTTGAACTTCTTCCATTTCTAATAATTGCGCCAACAGTTTGTTGCCGTTCTCACTAAGCTCTTGCCTATTCGTTAGCCCATCCGCAGCCTTGTGCAAGTCTACAATTTGCTCCTAGCGATGTCCTTAGACAGCTCTCTCGGTCTTGGCCATTGTGGAGAGGTTGGAGTCTTCTGATTGATTGAGCTTGTGGAACATGCTGTCTGTTTACTGCAGATAAGAAGTCAAAACAGGTGCAGTTTAATACGTACATGAGTGAGAATGGGAGGGCTTCTTTAAAGACAAAACTTAAACAGTCTGTGAGAGCCGGAATTCTTACTGGTTGGTAGTGTGATTCAAATACTATTTTCATGCAATTAAAATCAAATTAATTTAATTTAAAAATCAATCCAATGTGGATTTTCAGGATTTTTGTTTAGATTCCGTCTTTCACAGTTGATAACGTGTACCTATGATAAAATACAACCTTAGTGCTTATGTAGTGGGAAAACCTGCAAATCGGCAGTGTATCAAAATACTTGTTCTCCCCCACTGTATCTATTATCTCTATCTCATATCTCTCTCTCTCATATACTCTCTTATTATATATTATATATATATATATATATATATATGATAATATATATATTATATATACATACACAGTAGACGTAGGCGTAAGTCGCGGAGCCGTGTAACTCGTTCACTTCCGCCTAAGTCGGCCAGCGTCAAATAGTCCCGAATTTATCTCATGTTTAAATCCCTTTGAATAAAGGTCATCCTCTGTAAGTCGTCATCTCTTAGTCGCTCACTCTCGTCTAAGTCGTCAGATGCTTGTCCTTTCCCGCGTAATGGAAACTAAGTTAAATTACCACTCCTAACTCGTACACGGAACTCCTGCTCGTCGTAAAAGCCCGATTTCATGGAATCGGTTGATGCTCGCTCATTGGTTTAACACCGCCAGTGATAGGCTATTTATAACTGCGTACACACGTTTGATCGCACTGCAGGCAGCGAACAATGGCGACTTAGCTAAGCTTACAACTAAAACCTACCAAGAAAAATATCGAACATTATCCAGTTTTGTAGGCAAAACCCACTGATGAAGAAACAGCCATAGCTGAGAAGTTGGGAACCATCAAACGGCAGACATTGAACGATATCTTGGAAATAAGCGGCAAGATGATTTGCGACAAGTGGAGAAGATCGCGAGCGCCGGTGGATAAAGTGTGAAATGCGTGGAAATGTGTGTCCTTGAGATGTTGGATGACGCGTCATCATCTGGTTTCAGGCAATGTCGCGTCTACAGGCCAAATATTCGGTTTCGGCCGATTCGGCCAATATTCGGCGCCGATACTGTCTTTCGGTGGGAGATTGCCCAGACAAATCATGGAATACAATTGACCGGTTTGAGTCCTTTCTTATGCCACCAGATGCCCAAAGAGTTTGAGGCAGTCAAACATAAGGATTACTCGCGGAAGATAAAGGATCGCATCGTGCTTAGTGTGAAGTTCCGGATCATGGTTTTATATCTGGCTTGTTTTGTACATTACCGACTCACTTACAAATAGGCATTGAGGAGGTAATCATCACCACGATGACTGTGTTGTCATGTAATTTTGTCACCATTAACAATCAACCGATGTATACGAGCTTTGTCTTACAGTTGTTCATTATCCTTTACTTATTGATAAACTGATTCATGAATTCCATTTTGCTTGATCATTTCCAACTCACCAATGACCCACCTATGCCCCGAGGATTGTGTTTTTCCTTATTGGTACAATAGCCGGCTCTCACACATACGTGTCCAGGCCACGCCGCGACTTCATCCTTCACCCCACAGTCATCATGAATGTTCGCATTCGCGTAAGTTCGTCACTTTTTTCTAGGTCCCGATGGTGACGACTTACGCCTAGTCTACTGTAATATATTATATGTGTATATATATAGAGAGAAGAGAGAGAGAGAGAGAGAGAGAGAGAGAGAGAGAGAGAGAGAGAGAGAGAGAGAGAGAGATTATATATATATATATATATATATATATATATATATATATATATATATATATATATATCTCTCTCTCTCTCTCTCTCTCTCTCTCTCTCTCTCTCTCTCTCTCTCTCTCTCTCTTCTCTTGGTGCTCCTGCCTCACACTGAGCTTGGCTTCATGCTGTGGAAACCAAGGCTTTTAGGATCATTGGTATCTCCTGCGATGAGCTGAGTCTTTGGGTCTCTCACTCTCTCACTGCAGGCAGGCAGGTTTGGGGTCTGTTTCTGCCGACTCCTCTCGGCCTTGCCCCCTTCTGTGTGTTATATCCTCCAATATATCAGCAGGGCACTCAAGGTCCACCAGCAACCCCCTTCTGGTAAAACTAACAAAATCAATAATTACTCTTCACCTTCACCCTTTCATTCTCATTTTTTTTCCCCACCTCTGGAACAACTCTCACATTCTCTTCAATCCCTCTTTCCTCCAGGTCTTCAAAACAGCTGTTCACCACCATCTCATATCTTCCTCCATCCAAAACCATGATCTTTTTCGACTCTTCCCTGTTAATCCACCCAAAGAACACCTTCAATTCCCTGTTTTCTCCTGAAAGTCCCTGTGATGTCCATCTTGTTTACTAAGTGAATGGGGCCCCATCCCTCTCCTTCCACGATCTCTTAATGTCCCTGTTCCCTACGGTTGGGTGACTTCCCTCTCCCGCCGCTCTTGTCTCCTTCTCCCTTTGTTATATGTTCTGTGTGTTAGCTCTTATATGAGCCTCAACAAAGATATAACAAAAAAAACAAAAGTCATGTCATGAGGTGCGGAGGGGAATCTGACAGGAATATGGAGTGTGGAGTGAGATTGGAGAAGAGTAGCAAGGGTTAGAAAGGGTAGGGGACGCAGGATGGTATGTTACACTGAGATAGCTGGGGCAGAAGAGGTTGGAGGTGCAGGGTTAAATGGCATTGGGATTTTTGGACCCGGAGAGGCCGACAACACTATCCCAAGAGAGTGGTGATGGCAACACTGAGATGGAAGGGAGTGCCAGAAGCAGGTGGAAGGGATGTACAAGGGAAACGGAGGGAAGGTTTTGGTTGGTCCTCGGATGTCTGAGGAATTCAGTGTGAACATCGGTTTGATGCAGGAAGCTCTCTCAGACCACTCATGTTTATCATGGTGATGGAGCTGGTAAACAGGAAGGTAAACATGAGGGTATTCCGGGAAGGATGTTTTATGCGGATTGAATCTGGCTGATTGGTGGAGAGAAGGTGGGAAATGCAGGATGTAGTGGGGGAGTGGAAGGAGGCATTTGGAAGCATGGGCTGGACGAGTATGGAGAAAGACTAAGGTGATGTGGGTCAGCAGCAGAAAAAAAAAATAAATGTCAGGTTTGAGGGGAAGGAGATCACACAGGGAAATACGGTTTGAGGATCTGGGGGGAACAGTGACTGGGGATGGTAAGTTGGAGGCAGAGGTGCGGAGGAGAATTCACGTGGGTGCGAATGCGTGAGGGATAATGGCAGATCAAAAATATATCAAGGGAATTGAAAGGAGAGTTCTGTTTCATGTGCAACACCGGCCTCCGTTTAGTCTGGAAATGGTGGCACTGACAGAAAGAAAACAGAGGCTGGGTTTGCGAAAACAATGGGTCAGGAGGATTGCAGGAGTGAAGAGGTGGATAGGAGGAGAATGGATGAACTGAGCGAGAGATTGGTGTGCAGATGAGCTTGACGGGGGAGGTTGGTGAAATGCCAGCTGAGACGGGCTGGGCACTTGGTGCGGATGAGGGAAGAGAGATGGCAAGGATAGCGGTTGGTTGAGGAGCAAGGTAAGGAAAAAGAGTGAGACTGCGGTTGAGTTGGGAGGATTGTATGAGTAGGGATACCAGTAAGGTGGGGGTGGTTGGAGAGTAGACAGAGTTGACCGAGGACAGAGGAAAGTGGAGGAGTATAGTGGTCAAGCAGAGCGGACGCTTTGGCACCATTGCACCTCACCCCTTATAAAGTGAAGATGAGAAGAGTTGATGCAAGAAATGGAAAAGGTCAACAACACATTGAGTAATACGGTATTTATTCAGGCCAAAATTGTAACAGACACTGAACTTGTGAAAACAACACGACAATTCATACAATTCTCATCGGTTCAGGAAGCTTTAAAATGTCCCAGTAAAAGTAAATTTCCCAAAAATTTCACTTGAGAGAAATTAGAAAAGGTTCCATTTAAAAAAGGGAAAAAATAAAATAAAAAAACTTTTACTTTATCAAAAACAGATACTTTACAAAAAGCTGGCATTTCCATATGCATGACAAATAATGAAACTCACCCGAATAAGCCTGGCCACGTGCGTTTTGCCACTGCCCGGTAGACCTCGCATTATTATCACAATCTGTAGAGACAGAACAAAATGTGATGCATGTGTTTCTGTCGATGGTGCTCTCGTTCTAGTGTGCACCAACAGCTCACCAATTTAAAGCTAGCAGACAAGACACCCAGCTCTAACGATCACTCAAGAGACGGCACACTTTGTGATGCAACACCCTGCGTGTGACGCATCAATCTGGCATTTTACAGTCGAGCTGAGAATTGAACCCAGATCAATCAGTTTGGAGGCAAGTGTGATACCATCCTGTCAGACATATTCAGTGCATCATCGGATAAAAACGAGAACGGCATTAGGTAGAGCGCATTACCTCCGCCGGCTGCACAGTTTACGTTTTGTATCCACCAATAGGCCGGATATGCATCTTTAACCTGAAGCAAAATGTAATTGGCTTGTTCTCGTCATATTCGCAACTCATCCACCAAGTTTTGTCATAATCCGTCCATGTTTTGATATATCGTGCTGTAAATCCTTTTTGGGCTATTCTCAATTGTGAAGAATCGCTTTTGAAATTCTCGCATCCCTATCCTATCTTCACGAAATCTAATCAATTCTTCCTTGTCACACACCCAACCTGTCAACCAAGTTTCATCCTCGTCTGTCCACAACTTTTTCAGATAATCTGCTCCAGACAGACAGACAAACAAAACCAAACGGGTGAAAACAACCTCGGTCACCTTCAGTGGCGGGGGGTAAAAAGGCTCCAAATCGAAAATTTAATTACTTTTCTCTCTTTTTATCAATTGCCTTATTATGTCTCATCAAGGCTCACCTGCACTCGTATTTTCATCCCATCGTGAGTTTTTTTTCTTTTCCATTCAGATCTGTGTGGTAGGTTTTATGAATCGTTCCAAAAAACAGGCCATAACAGTTTTCGATGTCACCTTGTCAGTTTGATTGGGAAAAGTCAAATGACACAATGGCAAGATATAATTGTCCTAATGTGATGTGAAAGGAGCAATTTTACTCATCCGAATGGATGAAGACAATGAGACCAATGATCTGATGACAGGTGAGGTTCCAAGGATTTAATGCATGTAGAAACTCTGCTCTGACCTCTCCACCAACATGGACCATTTTATAACCATCTACCCAATTCTCTCTTTCCTCGTATGTGGTGCTTTCAACTGTCACATGCAAATGGCTGGGTGTTAGTCCCTCTTCAATCAGCCATGACATTTCAGCAAAGGACTTCTGTGACTCCATGGGCCTCACCAAATCGATGAACATTCCCACCCAGATTTCTCCCAATGGCACGTCCTCCTCTGGACTTGGAAGGACAAATTTTCCTAATGTGTTCTGTTCCTGTCTGCTCCATAGGTTCATCTGGACTGTTGTCCTTAATAATTTGCAGCTATTCTTCTGACCATGGAAATGTGTTTGGTTTCTTCACATCATATGTCTTCAGACTACACTTAAAATGAAGACTACATACACTTATCCATGTGAGTTTTTCCTGTTTTCATTACGAATGAACTTCCATCTTTCACGTGATCCCTTGTGAGAAAGTCGATGAATTTTGAATGCAGATTACCTCGAGACGAACAAGCATGGGGGGGGGGGGGCAATAATTCAACCTCAGCATATCCAAGCCAATTTTTTGTAATAAATTTCAATGTCACACTCTACACACCTGAGTACCTAATAATAATGGCATCCAACCGATCAGTTTTCCTCAAGCTATCCCACAATGCAATTCAAGCGATGCTTTCATATTCCGTGATGTCATGGAGTGGAGGCCCATTGAATAGCTCTTTCATCTCTTTGCAAACCCAACTTGTAATTTGGCATCACAACATTGACAAGACTGAAAAAGAAAAGTGACAACCAAGAGAGATAAACTTGCAATTACAGCATACAATTTGACAGCAACTCTCTTCTCACCACATCTTCACAAACAATACATTAACAAGTTAGCGCAATATCGTACCCTGTCAGGCGATTGTCTTTCCTGGGGCTTTCAAGATGTCATCGACATGCTTAACCTCCGTTTTTTCTCTGGTGGTGGGGTGGAGCTGGAGCTGGTAAGCGATCTTAGTGAATGAGCGACGGTCTTCATGAAAATACAACATGAAAGGGTGGGTTGAAAAGAGCAGGAGAAAGTTAATAAAAAAACCATCAGGTAAATAATAAAATGCACTAATGAATAAGGGACAACCAACAACAGGTTTACAAGCAATGCATTCGTTTGAGAGATATTCAAAAGATGTATTATTTTGGAGCCAGGAATGACGAAGACAAAATGCGATTTCTATAGCAGATGCAACAACTGATGTAGACTTCGGTCGTGCTGTAAAAAGTAAATTCACAACACAATCAGAATGACATGAAGGTCAAAACACGCAAAGAACAAGAAGTTTCATTGGAATGATTTTGCCAATACCGATGAAATACGGTGGACTGTATACTGAATCCAAAACAATACAATGTGGTTGCAAATGCAATCCAAAATATCTCCAAAGGGCCTTTTAACCGACTGACGCCTCAAGGAAGAGTTTGTGCAGACAGCAGTATCCAGTTTCAGAACACCCACCTGGCTTCGAGCATCCATTCAAGTGAACGATATACTTTACAACCATATTTCAGTCTTTCAAACGCGTCGATCCTTCATATGAACAGATAATTTTTGAACATACTGTGCTGAGCGCTAACGCAGGAAATTGAACCTCGAGAGTCAATCAACCATTCACACAAAAAACTCACAAGGGTTTCGCTCCAACAACTTCCACCATTCTCTCCACGTGGTTCGTTTCCAACATGAGATAGCGGTGTCGTCATGCTTCACCATAAACCCCTCAAACTAGCTCGTTATCCTTTGTCGACACGACGCACGTTCAATTTAATCAAATTTATCCATTATTTTTAAAGTATAATTAATAACGTTTTTATGTAAATAGGATCTTCAAAAATACCGGGCTGAGTGCGCAGGAATCGGATAGTCAAATGCTCGAAAAGGAACAATGTGTGGGCGGTGAGCTGAAACAGCGGAACACAGGGATTCATTCATGTTCCCATGATGCATACGACATTTTTGTAGCACCATATTGAACTGCATTGTATTGCGCTGTATTTGCTCATGTTGACCTTCGCCATTTGCTGCTGTGGCCTGTCAATTGCTGCAAAAAAAGATTTGTACGTACACGTTGTGTTGAGTGTTGTGCTTCGGCAGTGCTCAGTATTAAGTGATAATTTTCACATTTAATGCACTGTATTATCTTTTAGGCTATATTATTAGGGTATCATTAGCCTTACAGGCTGTGGTACCCTATTGTTTCTGTTCAGATATTACCTCCACCACCGAAGGTGAAGGAGGTTATGTTTTCACCCCTTTCTTTCTGTCTATTTGTTACTTGCAAAAATCGAAGATTTTTCAAGTATATTGGTTGGTCGATTTTGTTATTCTGTCTGTCTGTTGTCTGTCTGTCTATCTTGTCTGTCTGTCTGTCTCCTACAGGTCACAATTTTAAACTGATCTTCACGAAACTTCACCACATGGTAGAGTTTGTTAAAAGGAAGAAGCCTTTGTTTTTGAGGTCAAAATGTCAACACTGGCCCAAGGTCAACAACTAAGGTGGTATTCTAAAATCCTCAATTTTCATCTGATTCACTTGAAATTTGTAGAGGATATATATTCAGGACACTGAATCCAACCAGTGAATTATTTTTGAGGTCAACATGGACCAAAAAGGTCAACATAGTCCAAGGTCAACAACTAAGGTGGTGTTATAAATCCTTAATTTTCATCCGATTCACTTGAAATTTGAAGAGGAGTTGCATATTTGGTGATTTAATTCAACCACAAATTATTTTGAGGTCAAATTTGTTTTTGTGGATTTTGCAAGTATCGTGCTCTACATGACGTCTTCTTCTTGTTTGTTTGTGTGCAAGATGTCTCATCTTCACCATTGTGAGATAGGGCCAAAATGATATATAGCACGATATCTCTAAAAGTTGTGATGGATTCCGACGAAACTTGGACACATTGGGTGTGTGACAAGGATGAAATGATTTGATTTTGGTGAAGATCTGGATCCAGACCCAACTACTGGAATTTTAAAGTGATTCTTCACCATTGAGAGATAGGACAAAAATGATATATAGCACGATATCTCAAAAAGTTGTGGACGGATTCCAACGAAACTTGGACACGTTAGGTGTGTGGCAAGACGAAATGATTTGATTTTGGTGAAGATCCGAACCTGGATCTGGATCTGGGAATTATTTAATTTTTTAAAGTGATTCTTCACCATTGAAAGGGCCAAAAACGATGTAGAGCATGATATTTCAAAAATGTATTGGCCCGATATGTTCTCATGGATCAGGCATTGTGTGGCGGAGGTATGCGCTCTACCGAGTGCCCTTCTAGTTTGTTATTATTCTTTGTCCCATTTTGGGCTTCGATCAGACGTCCCATTTTTTTTTGCTCGACGATTTCCTTAAACATGTGTTTTCTCAATGGAATTGTTCGATTGACACAAATTTTAACCATAGGTGCGACTACTCATGCAGAATTTTTTAAATGACAATTATGATGTCATAGGTCATGTGGGTGGCAGCCATGTTTGGAAAAACGGAAGAAACTTTGGACGTCTTCTTCTCTGAACCGCCCACTGGGAAAAATTTAAATATGGCTCATTGTGAAGATCTCCACAAGGGGTATAAGTGGTGTTACCATGATGCCATCGGTGAAGTGGTATCCCGGTGAAAATTCTACATGTATAACGCTGCATCCCATCAGAATTAAAATTTCTGAGGTTCAACTAGGGAAAGATGTGAACAAAAAAAAATGATGATGTCATTCGTCACGGGGTTGGCAGCCATATTGGTTATTTTCAAAAAAAAGGAAAAGTCTTCCTCTCCAGAACCGCTTAAACGATCTAAGTGAAGCTGCACACAAATGATCGGCGAGACATACTGAATAAATTTTGATCACTATGACGTCATAGGTCACATGGTCTGGCAGCCATCTTGGATTTACTCAAAAACCATCAAAAATCTTCTTCTCCAGAACAGCTGGACAGATTGAGGAGAAACTTGAGACATGCTCCACATGAGTTGGGGATACTAGGGTAATGAAGAATAATTGATAGGCCACATGGTTCGGCGGCCATATTGGATTGAAGAAAAATATTAAATGTTTACTCTGGAACCGCTTATCTGATCGAAGCAAAATTTACCAAATATCATCTACCACCATTGCTACATACAATATGAAAATGATGACGTCATAGTCACATGGTGTGGCAGCCATATTGGATAGAAAAATGAACCTTATCCGATCAAAACAAAAACTTCACACATGTGATCCTCCCCCCAATCATGGGCAGTGCAAATTTTCAATGCCATAAGTCACGTGGTTTGGCAGCCATGTTCTATTGAAAACCGACACTTTCAAACCCGTTTTCTCCACAACGGCTTAATGAATTGATATGAATCACATCACACAACATGGAGCAAAGGGAGTGGATCATAACTGCAAAGTTTCAATCAATTGCTACAGCAGTTTCCAAAATATAATTTTTTTAATCTTTTCTGTGAAATCAATGTGGCTGCCAAACCACGTGACTGATGACGTCATTGTTAAATAAAATATATGCAGCAAGGTCGTGGATCATACCTACAAAGTCCGGTATTGAATGGTTATCAGTTTTAGAGAATTAATTATTTTATCATAGCCAAGAAATCATATCTTATATACTGCATGGAGCTGTTCGTGTCTGTGTGTGGGTTGGTCATAAGCGCTGCCCATTCTGCAGACCATGCTTTCCCCTCGTCTTGGCAAACGCCACAAGCTCCACCTTTTAGCCAGGTCACGCCTTTCCCTCCAGCCGCCCAGAAATCGCGGCCATATTTTTGCTTCACATCGCTCAATAAGTTTATACAAACCTTGTGTACCACACAAGTGAAGACTCAACAACCTGTCTACTATTATAAAATAAAGCTACCGTTTTGGAGAAAGAAATGTACAATTTGATTATAACTCAAACAAGGCAATGCATGTTTTGTTTCATCGATTGCGGCAGCACTCGAAAATACACTGCCCAATGAAGGTACGTGCTTGCTTGAGTGCTTAAGCCACTTGGCGAGCTTTCTACATGAAACGTGAAACAACACAAGCCGTTACACTTGGTAACTGAGGAAGGGAAGGGGTGAGGTGGGTGTCCAGAGGACTTGGGTGTGAGGGAGGAAGGGTGGGTGGGGAGGCAGGTGATGACGAATAATTGATAGGTCACATGACTTGGTGGTTGAATGATTTGAAGGAAAAAAAAAAATAATGTTTTTATCTGGGTAAAGAGGACGTTGTTGTTCAGGTGTCCAATCAAAGCGGGGGTGGGGGGGGGGGGCGGGAGGCGGGGGCGGGGTGGAAGGTACTCGGCCATAACTGCTTGCAGTTATAAAGCATAGTGCCTCCAGTTATTATTATTATTGTTACTCTATGCATTTATTGCATCAATTTATTCTTTTTTTATTTGAAAAGTACATTTAATCACGTTGTACGGAAACCCCTCCCCCCCCCCAAAAAAAAACAAACAAACAGGGTTTAATTTGTTTGGGAAACAATTATCACTTATGATGTGTATTTAAAGGATATTTATTGTTGCGGTTGACAAACATGTTTTCAAGAACACAATGTGTGTTTTTTAACAGAGAACAGTAATTTGACAGGACTATCTGCTCTAAAAAACACCTATTGTGAGAGCTTCGATTTTTTTTCATTACAATAAATAGTTACCATGTCACCTCCGCACCATTTTACCATTAAAAATGAACCCATACACTCATAATTACCACCAGTTTAGATACAAAATGCAGACATACGTTCTCTTTATTACAGGTTCAAAATCCTTCCATCCAGATACCTTTATAGTTTTGCCGTTCGTAGCTTCGAGAGTTGTATCCAGGACGCTCAAGAGGCCGGCGCTCAAAGGACTCATCTGATTCACGGGTCTCAGGACCGAATCCCTCACCTCGGAGGGGAGGCATGCTGCAAATAGGCATGATGAGTGGTTAACAAATAAAAATAAAAATAAGTGAAATGACATTTTTTGTGTATCTGTGGAAAACCCAAAGAGATGAAAGGATAAGAAACACATACCGCTCTCTTTCATAATCCCGAGTAGATCTGTCAGCGTCTCCGGAATGCCACGACTCACGGGACTCAGATATGTGAGGAGGGGGTGGAGGAACCAAGCTGTCTCTGTCCCATTTGTCATCGTGATGACTGTCCCACTCACTGTTGTTTTCTCATCCCGTAAGCCGTACATGCTACGTGATGGAGGTCGCAGTCTCATGTTTTCTGTTGACGTAATGTTGAAAGGATGGAAGTTCAGGCAATTGCTGGTACAGGGAGGGGACACCTTATCCAGCAAGCATGGGGAATTAGGCTTGCAGGTTTTTGGGACTTGGACTGATTTCAGGTTCCTATACTTATCGTATGCAATACTTATATACACATAATATTTTTACATTAATTTGAAATAATATTGGGGAAGATAAATAGATAAGCAAATAATATATATAATAGGACACCTGTTATGTAAAATGGGACATCGAGGTAAAGGAGACATTAGTTTTAACAAATCCTTACCACGTTCATAAGGTGGAAAATCACGACCAGTGAGATCCGTTCTCCATAGGATCTCTGTTCCACATGCATACCGCCATCACCTAATGTAGATGCATGAGTGGGGAGAAAGTGGGAGTGTCAGGCAGTAGGGAGGGGGACAGATATGATGATCGTATTTTAGTTGCTCAAAGGAAATAAAAGCCAAAATGCAAATTGTTTTGCACCAATAAACATAGGTGTTATTCCAAACTTGAAATTACATGCCTGGAAAAAGGTCTCTTACAGTTGGCAAAACCATTGCTTTGTTTTTGGGTGGGGTGGGGGGCAGTGGAGGGGAGGTGATGACTGTCTTCCTGCCTGCCAATATATTGTAAATTCAGCCATTCAAGCAGCTCAGTTTTCCTTAGGGAATCACCAGGTGAGGCTGTGGTCAACCAACACCTTGCCACATTACGATACTCAGGACTTTGAAGTTACAATGTCAGTAAATACCTCATTGTGCTGGAATCCTGGGTTCAAATCCAACATATTATGTTGACCCTATTCCTTCGACAAATCTCCTAATGTCTCTGTTCCCCATTGTTTTGTCCTTCCCTCTCCTGCCCCTTATTTCCTGCTCCCCTTGTTGTACATTCTGAATATTAGCTCTCATACGAGCCTCGACATTGTAATCCAGAAAAAAACAACCAAAGAACTGTAGGAATCACGTGACAAACAAACAAACCCACAAACACCAGTCCTTGAATTATAGTGAGGATTTATACAAGGTTTTCTGATTCACCAAAACTTTTAGAATAATCGAGGTACTTACAACACTTTATGAAACTGTGAATGCTAAATATTAAATAAAATACATGAATATCATTGCATTGTATTTGTGCATGATGCCAATGGTCATGAGTGCAAATAACTAGTCGTGAGTGCAAAGAACCATAACATGAAAGGTTACAGGGGGTTATACGGGGTGTGTATCTATACCTCAGATAGCAAAATACAATTCCAAAATAAAATGACCATCTGCACAAAATACCTTGTAAAGTTGTCAGGAAATGTGGTCCAAGGCGCTTCCCACCTTGATCCTCTTCTCTGTCTCGTTCTAGAACAGGAGCCTCTTCACTGTCCCACTTATACTGCTGTCCTCTTGACCACATTGGGCCTTGATCCCCTTGTGCTTCCATCTCATCTTGAGTTGAAATATCATGCTCCTGAAGCAAAATCAAATCGAATCAATCAATCACTTTTTAAATAAATTCTATATCTTAGATAGTGCTCTAAACTTTTAGCCAAATCGCAAAGCACTTTAATGACAAAAATAATAAACAGTTTATAAAAAGCAACGGTAAAAATAAAGAACATAGATGACAGAGGCTGGAGTCAGGATTTGAGGAAGATGCATCAACAACCAAAGGTTGCTGATGACACTACTATGTTGGCAGAAAGTAAAAAGGACTTGATAAAACTGCTGCAAACAGTGAAGAGGAAATCGAAAAGTCTGTTCTTTATTTAAACCTATAAACCTAAAAAGACGGGTAAATCAGAAATCATATTGTTAATCTCAAGGCCGAACTCCCAAACAGGTTTCATTCCTCAAAGTCTAAGTGGCACCTTGTCAAATATATGCACACCCTATTTCAAATAAAGCAGCTTTACCAAAGACAAGGCAAAACTCCCAATGAGCTGATGCCCCAGCATCATATTTGAATCTCCTGGATTCTATGGAATCCAAAACTCTGAACATTTTTGGCATAACCTGCGATGAGGCTGAAACACAAGGTTTGTTGATATCACATTGCAAGACAAGTTGATGGCATCTGTTTTCTTTTTTTACTGCCTCTCCCTCTGGTGTCCTGCCCTCTGCTCTCTCAGCCATCGAACCGTCTCAGCACCATCAGGACACAAGCATTCTTCCAGTAACTCCCTCATGGTTAAAATCCAAAATCTCGGTTACTACCATATTC
Source organism: Eptatretus atami (assembly GCA_035128595.1). Classification (NCBI taxonomy): domain Eukaryota; kingdom Metazoa; phylum Chordata; class Myxini; order Myxiniformes; family Myxinidae; genus Eptatretus; species Eptatretus atami. Next base: position 177,454,959 of record CM068955.1, on the reverse strand, counting down.
ACTCTTTTGTTCCCCTTTTGTCCTATTTGTGGAACTGTCTTTTGGAGGCAGGTGGGCCGGGGAAGGACTTTGCACGATGGAGGATTCCCAGTCGGCGATTGGCTTTGGAGGCCATGTTGGAAATGTGCTTTCCCAGGAAAGATCATGGCAAATAGTGAGACCAGAAGCTTGAAAGAAAGGACTTCTTCCAAAGGATGTTGAGAAAGTGGATGGGGGGTTTCCAAATGGTCCTTACGGAGAGACATAGTGAGAGTGTGAGATTTGTCAGATTGAAAGACATGTTCCACGTGTTGGACCAGTTTGTGATTTTATCCAGATCTGCAGAGCAAAGAAGCTGCGGCTTGCCGGTCTGAGGGATGACAAATGGCACGGCAGAGGGTGGAGTCATCAGCAAAGAGATAAAGAGGATTTTCCAGAGTCAGAGAGATCATCGATGAAAACCAGAAAAAGAACGGCCCAGAACGCTGCCTTGAGGAACTCCAGCCTGGACAAGAAGAGTGGATAAGAGAACTCCATTTAGGGCCACACGTTGGCTGCGATAGGGAGGAAGTCTGTGAGCCATGAGTGGAGATTGCCTTGGATACCATAGGAAGAGAGTTTAGTGAGCAGGCAGGGTGCCAGACCGTGTCAAAGGCACGATATGTCGAGTGATATGGCTCTGATTTCATGTCTGGCATTGAGTACTCCATCCATTGTTGGGAGAGCAGAAGCAGCATATCCAGTGTGTGACAAGGCCGAAATTATTACATTTTGGTGAAGAACCGGATCCGGCTACTTGAATTTTTCAGTGATTCTTCAATGTCTCTGTTCCCCAATGTTTTGTCCTTCCCTCTCCCACCCCTCTTGTCTCTGCCCCCCTCGGTGTGCGTTGTGTGTTAGCTCTCATACAAGCCTCGACAATGTATACAAAAAACAACAACCACAAGTCGAATGCATGTATTCACAGAAAATTTTTCTTATCTCAAATAACAATAACAATAAAACTATTCAATGGTCTTTTGGTGAAATAACATATATATATATATATATATATATATATATATATATATATATATATATATTTAAAAAACTAAGACCCACCCACATCTCTCACATGCGAATGGAGGAATAATCAATCAGCTCTCACCTAATCGATTAAACCCAGGTGGCGAGGATTTAATAAATAAATTGACTCCTCACGTGCTCTTCTTGCCAAAGAATACTGCATAAAGCAACCATGAACAGCTATCCAAGGTAAGCCCTTTGCTGTTTCAAACCTTCCAGAGTTCCTCCACAGCTTTAAAGACATTCACAAATAGTACATACATGAGAATCCCAAATCTACACACCCCCTCAGCTGCCAGACCAGTTTCATCGCTTATTGGGGAATCATGAGCGACAGCACAGACAGAAATTCATCAGCGACATCAGCAATGGCACAGACGGACAGGTCACATTTTATAATACCGTGAACACACAGGGTCCCGTATGTCGACAGCAAAGTGCTTACCTTGGGTAGCCTTTATGGTTGCTTTATGCAGCTTCTTTGGCTAAGAGCATGGGAGGAGTCGATATATTTATGTATATGCCAGCAAGGGTGCCTGGCATTGCCAAGCAATGCCAGATCCTACCTCACAACCCCTTCCCTCCCTCCTCCCACCACACCGCTTCCCCTCTTTCCTGCCCCCCCCCCTGCCTCCCCTGATTTGTAGAGGTTGGCTTTGGGGCTTCCCACTCTCTGAGTACATGCACAGTGCAAAGCATGTAAGTCATCTCCACAGATGACTTGTAATACCCTCTGACACCGTCAATGAGTGGCGCTACATGATACGCATTTACATTGAGAATTTTCATCGACCTTCAGATTTGACAACGCACCCCGTTTTAGAGGAGGGAGACAAGTTTTGAAAACTCATTCTTCAGATTGGACAGTTGAGATCCTGAGGGAGTTTTCTGGCTCTCTTGAGATAGATACACACTTGTTGCGGGCTTTGTGGAATGATTTGAGGTTGCCTTCGGTCAGATTTTCCTTCCAAGAGGAGAATGCAAGTTGTTTAAAGCAACTGCCTAACCACAGGATTAAGAGTACCAAGAGCAGGAGAATGGGTAAGATTTATGAAGATGAGGTAGGATGAATCTGTGCATAAGAGAGAGTAGGTTCTGTGGAATTCCAAAGCTGAATTTTTATCAGCAGTAGTGGATATGAGACCAATCCTGAAATCAAGAGGGTAGCACAACGGTAAGAATGTCCGTTATTGTGAAATGCTCCGGGACCAGTTGAAATCAGGTATTCAATAGGAATGCTGATGGCTACTGTCAAAAGGTGTTGCATTGTTGCATGACAATGCCTGCCCACACACACACTACCGCCCATACTGTGGAAACCTCCGGCAATTGAACTTTGAGGTGTGAGAGCATCCTCCATACAGTCCTGACATGGAACTTCAGACTTTCACCTGTTTGGTCAACTCAAAGACGCTTTAAGAGGCCGCCACTTTGCTGTTGACCAACAAAATAAAGAAGCGGTGCAGGGTGTGGCTCGTCACTCAGCCAAAACGTTTTTTTTTTTCTGAAAGCATAGAAAAGCTTGTGAACCGATGGACTAAGTGTGTTGAACAGGAGAGGGACTATGTAGAAAAATGTTGCTCTTGTACATGCTCAATTGTATTTCTTGTCCGGGGGGGGGGCACTATAGGCTCACGGAACTCCTGGAACTGGGCCCCTCCATTCGCCCTTTCGCAGCCCCCAGCACCAAAACTCAATTTTGAAGCCCGAAACAGCCACCTGATATATTGAGTCACAATTTTGTGCACCCTGCTCTCTTGACCGGAAAAAGGGAAACTCCCCCTTTGTGTCTGCGCTGTTCTGTGTTGTGTGGGGTCTAGATAGGATTATAGACATGGTATTTTTTGCTCCTGTCATTGTGACATTCTTGAAGCCCACATGTCGAACGAACCTGGGAAGTTATTCTCCAGGGATGGTCCGCATGTCCCTTACTAGCCTTTCTGGAGCCCATGCTTCGATTTTGTCGCCTTCCCTTGTGAACATCTTTCGGATGGTTGCTAGTCATAGTTTGTATCTATCAGCTTCATTTGTATCTATCAGCTTCAATTAACCTCCGCCATCGAAGATGGATGGTTAACCTCCGCCATCGAAGATGGATGGAGGTTACTGTTTTCACCCCTGTCTGTTTGTTTGTTTGTGAACAGTATTACGGAAAAACTCCTGGACGGATTTCGACGAAACTTGGTGGGGGGATTAGGTATGGTCCAAGGATCATGCCATTAGATTTTGGACTTGGTCCAAAAAAATATTTTTTTTCAAAAAATTTCGATTTTATTTGAAAAATATTTGAATTTTTTTTTTTTTGCATTTCTACATGTTTTAAGTGATTTCCAACCCCCAAAAAAAATTTGTTAGAGAAAAAAACAACAGAAATTTTGCAATTTTTTTTCAAAAAAATTTCGATTTTATTTTTTTGGCATTTCTACATGAGCGTCGATCTCGTTTAGTTTATTCAATCGTGGTTCAGTAGAGTCTGATCCGTTTTGACCTACAATGAAAGGATATCAGGTTCACTTAAGTGACCCAGCAGTATTGGCGGCGGAGGTTTTGCACTCTACCGAGTGCTCCCCCTCTAGTTCATCTCTGTTATCTTGTACAGATTACCAATGCTACAGCTCCCTCCATTTCAAGATCACTTGCTTCAACAAGGCCGCTTGCTTAAATCCTGCTCAAATTTCTCGACACTTGGAAAAGTTTTATCGCTTGGAAGCTGTTGGCCTGTCCCATTGCGTGACAGTTCTGGCACTCATACCAGTCGGGAATTCGCTGGCATCCAAAGTAGCACCAGTCGTGATCCACAGTCGTAGTTTGTGGTATTCAACTTGCCCAGTTCTGCATTCAAAACACTTGTGCGGTGAGGGCATATTGCTTCTGATATCTTTATTAATATATATATATATATATATATATATATATATATATATACCGGGCGGAGTGGCGTGTGCCTGTAATCCGGCTACTCGAGGCTTGGGTTGGAGGATCGCTGAGGACGCGGAGCTCTGCACTGGGCCGGGCTATGAGAGGTTTGTAGGGCATCCCGGAATCATGGCGAAACCCAATCCTTATCCCTGTGTCGTAAGAGGCGACCAGGTTGCGTCAGGAAGGGCATCCGTGTAAAACCTATGCCAAATCAGTATGCGGATCATAACGGATGATCCGCTGTGGCGACCCCCAACGGGAGCAGCTGAAAGACGAACATCTATACACACACACACACACACACACACAACCCACACACACACACACACACACACACAACAACACACACGAGTCGACGTCTAAAAAGTAATGGGACTGAGCCTGCTGTGTGCTCCACTTACACAACTTGAAATGAACGGTTGCGTCACAGTCTTTCGCAACATTCCAGCAAATATATGTAATTGGTGATGGTTGACTGCGATTCATTGTGTGATTTTTTAAAGGTAGTGCTTTACAAGTTGTCTCGTCTGAGTCATCGCACTTTGAGTCGTGAGCAGAGAGCCAATCTGACATTTCTTGCCAAGCTTGGAAAAACACCTTCTGAATCCTTCACAATGCTGCAAACAAGTTACGGAGAAGAAACGATGTCACGTACACGTGCATTTGAATGCACAAGAGGTTTCAAAGAGGGACGGGAGGAGGTTGAAGACGATCCACGGTCTGGAAGACCTTCAACGAGCAGAACGGCAGAAAACATCGAGCGTGTGAAGCAGATTGTGCGCGCAGATCGTCGACTCACGGTGCGGATGATTGCTGAG